>VXBA01002753.1:38195-64045 GCA_013399895.1 Serilophus lunatus
AAAAAAAAAAAAAAAAAAAAAAAAAAGCACCTTAATCTGTCCTATCTAAGTAATGCAAGCATTCAATGTCACAGGGCAGATGTTGTCAAATAGATTGTAGACCACTGAATATTGTCCCTTCTCGTTATCAGACACAACTGCATAAACTTCCTTTCATAAATTTAGTAACCTCCATTCTAAAACATAATTTACTCTATTTGACCTTTCAGAAGACTGTTTCAGAAAGGAACTTCAGCTGGGGAAAGCCTAACAAGCCTGAAACCATTTCTTCACAGATGCAGGACCAAGGTGGCATGTATTACCTGTATTACATTGTGCTGTGCAAAAATTGTATCTTGCTTAGAGATATCTGAGATATTGCAGCAAAGTCAACACTGCTGTGAGTTTAAGCACCAATCAACTTGGTGGTTCCATATAGAGAAACTTTTTTTAAACATTATTTTTTATTTTTCCTTGATAGACGAGAGGTTGTTTGCAAATCTTGTATTATAAATCCAAATCTCATAAGGATCTTGAGCTTCTGATCTGAATCTGATAATTTCACTGAAGAAAAAGCATAGAAAATGTGAGATGTTGAACTGCTAATGTACTTTTAGAGAGCTGAGCATAGTGTGTGCAATATAGTATCAATGGCTGAAAAAAAAGGCGTCTTACTGCTGCTGTCATGTGGAGGTCACTGTTTGCACTCTAGTAAATAGCTGCGATAAAACCTGAAGTATTACTGGCTTGCTTAAAATTCAGGCAACGTGGAACAAGTGCAACTGTCAGCAATAGGAGGCCTTGAATAGCTGTAAAGGTTAAATATCAATTTGTTTAAAGAAAGAAGTCAAACTTGCTCCTCTACCATAAACTGCAAATCTGATGGCATTCAACCCATTAACACTCCTGTCAGACATTTGAATTTAAAGTGCTTGACATCCCCAAAAAGCACAGAACACTTTTATTAAATATAGATTACTTTGTAAAGGGTTTTTGCTTTTGCTTTTTTTTTTCTTTCCCCTGATAGGTAGTTAATTCCATACACAGGAGCTTAGAAATGCTTGTTTAGGTATTTAAATTCTATGATTTGAGGCCAGTTCCAAGGACAGTGAAGGTTTTCTATTGACTGCAGTAAGTTTTGAATTAGGCCCTTAGGATGGCTTAAACATAAGGATAAGGAAAGATCGGATACAGAAAGTATCTGACTGCCTTGCGTACTTTTGTTTTCTGGATTTTTTGAGCTACTTCTTGTCTTTGACAAGTGATCAATATTATATTTCCTATATGAAATAGGAAAGTTTGTTTCTACAGTAATGAATGCTCTGCTTTAATCTGAGAGACATATCCAAAATCTTTAAAGGGTGTTCATTTTACTTAAGCTTATGTCTAATTTTTGCTTTGTTTTCCATGAAAGATTAAGTAATGAGTATAAATTGGACTTGAAAGCAGTGAATACATTTTTAAAAATACTTACAGAAGTACTAAATGTTTGAATTTTAAAGCTTACATTTTAAAATCAGATTCCACTAAATCACAATAACTGAAATTACTGCAATAACAGATAGAGCAAGACTTTCTCTACCACTACAGAACTAAAAAGTGTTTAGATCTGAAATCAAGCAGAAGTTTACTTCTCAATATTCAAATCAGTGATTGCAAAACATTTCTTTTTAGTTTGTATATAATCACATGATTCGGTTTCACATATTGACAGCATGAGAAAATTTTGGTATCCATCAGGAAGAAAGCAGCATTTCCTCAGTTGTTCAACATTCAGGGATTTTGTTGCCGCTTCTAGCATTTTTGTATTTTAAAGCATCTTGCCACCTCTTTTCAGTATCTGCATTCATTGATTTTTTTCTTCCTTTGGAATCTGGACACTAACAGAATGCTTTCTTTGGTGGATACTTCCAATTTGTAAGGTATTTTAAATTGTCTTGTGGTGGGAAACTGATTCATTATTTTTTTATTATTATTATTTTATTTTTTTAACTATTATTTCCTTTCCAGTCACTGTAAAAATTGGATAGGATTGTTTATTTCTGATATGATTCCTGACTTGCTTGGATTATCTTGATCTTCTTTCATTATAATTACTTATAATAATACTTAGCAGTATTAACCTATCACATAGATATATCAGCATGTAAGCATATGTCTTCGATTAAAACTATAGTATATAATGCATATAAATCCCCTTGTTTGTAAGTATATAGATTAGGCTTTTCTCAGGAACAATGTCATTATTAATGAACAGACAAAGAATTAACATTTGAGCTCTTCCTGCCTGGACGTTTAGAAGAATTTACACAGGCAAAGCCTCTCCTCTGAGGGCTGTTTCTCATTCATGTGTCCACAAGTGCATGTAATTCCCATATCCCCGTACAAAATCACAGAATCACAGAATATGCTGAGCTGGAATAGAACCCATAAGGATCACTGAGTCCAGCCCTTGGTCCTGCAAAGGACCATCCACCAGAGTCACACCACATGCCTGAGAGGATCATCCAAATGCTTCTTGAACTCTGGCAGGTTTGGTGTTGTGACCACTGTACCACGGGAGCCTGTTCCAGGACCCAATCATCCTCTGGGTGAAGAATCCCTAATATCCAACCTAAACCTTCCCGACACAACTTCAGGCCATTCCCTCAGTTCTTGTTACCATACAGAAGAGATCAGTGTCTGCCTCTCCTCTTCCCCTCTCCTTTGAAGGCTCTGTAAGAGCTTAATATCTTTCTTATATTGGAGTGACCAAAACTACACACAATATTCAAGGTGAGGTTGCACCAGTGCAGAGCTGAGTGGGACAATCACCTCCCTCAACCCGCTGGGGATGCTTTGCCTGATCCACTCCCATGACACAGTTGGCCCTCCTCGCTGTCAGGGCACTCCTGACTTATATCCAACCTATTAAAGCCCAGGACCCCCAAGTCCCTTTCTATGGCACTGCTTTCCAGCATCTGTTTCCCTAGTCTGTTTGTTCACACAGAGTTGCCCCATCCCTGGTGCAGAATCTGACACTTTCCTTTGTTGAACGTTACATGCTTGGTCATTACCCAGCCTTCTAATTTGCCGAGGTCTTTCTGCAGACCGACAGGTCTTCTTTTTTGCCCTTCTTGAAAGTCAAGACAATGTTCACCAGCTTCCAGTCAGGTGGACCCACCCAACTCCTGTCAGTTCCAGCCCTTTTGAACCCTGTCCTGGCTTATCTTCATGTGTGTTCTGGAACTAGGTTTTCCCTCTGCTCTCCTCTAGGTGGCAACAGAGGAGGGAGAAATGCAAAGTCCTACTTCGGCTTAAAAGAAGCAAAAGGATGAGGATCAAGAGAAAGACAAAAAGAGAAAGATAAATAGAAGGGAGAATGGGAGAGTTTAAAAGATTTCTTCTTTCTCCTCTCTTCTAGAAATAGTAATATTCTTAACCAGATGATATTAACCAGCTCTTACTAGTAGCTGTAGTTATCTGATCTTCCTTACACAGAGGGATGGTGGAATAGGTTTTCAATCAGATTAGTATTTTTCTCAGCCGTGCGATGGAGCTCCCTATTTCATTTATACTGACTTCAGACTTTATTTACCTTGCTCGGCTGGAGAAGTAGCAGCTAGAGCTGACCCGTGGAAAGAAGGTGAAATATCTACATAACTTTAATGGATACATACTTCTGATACATTCTACAGATAATCTTGATATAAAAGTCTGCTTTTCAGGGAAATATTGTTGCACATGAACTCTGGTATCTTGTAAGAAAGTACCACTACTTAGTGTTAAATTTTACTTAACGGTTTGTTGTTTGTTTGCTGTTAAATTTTGTTTGTTGTTTGTTTTTCTAAGAAAACCAACACGAGAAACCCTTTTCTTACTGATCCAAAGAAAACTAGAAGTTATTAAATGAATCCATACATATTAGAGCTATTTCTGTAGATTTGCTGTGTCATATGAACAGACAACTTTACACACAGCAGTAGCAATTATCAGTAATTACAGTTCACAGTCACAATGGTATAGTTAAGGCTATATCAATGCTGCCATAATACCATAAAATGTTAGATTCTTTTAAAGGATGGTTGGCTTTCTGAAAAGAACTAAACCAAAAATAATTCTGCAAAGACCAAGAATTGGATAGTTCTGAATTCTAACATGTAAAAAGATAAACCTTCAGAGAATACAATGAATTAATGTAAAAACTGAAAATATACTTGCCGTTATTTTTTAAGCAATGTCCCTTAATATTACTGTTGTGCAAAAATGTGTATAATTAGATCAAAAACAGACACAGAAATAAGGAAGGAAGGATAAGTCTGGAGCTCAAATAATATTCCTATGGCATTCAGACACAAGCATGACAAGTAAACCACACAACAGCTAGTCCTGTAAACAACTGTATTGCCAAGAATGAGTAAAAAGGAATCTGAGGATGGCAGGGATGTGGAAAGTTCGTTGGTGAGGAGATGTGGAGAATACTGTGATTCAGTCATTGTAGGATAACACAAACTATAGACATCAAGTTGCAGTACATTAAGAATAAAGCTAAAACAGTGTTTCCTGTAGATTTGAGAAGGTGTTCATTCACAGGTGTGGTATGTCTTCTTGACATATTTAAAGTGAGGGACCCAGAAAAACATCTAACAGTGAATGTAGCAATCTCGCTGTAAACCAAGTACAGAAGATAACGTACCTTTTATCTCTATTGATGTCTCCCTGATCAATTCCCTATTATTTTAAAGCACTTTTTAACTACTGTACACTTGCTGGTAAAATAAGTGATGCATTTGGGGTGGAAAAAAAAAAAGTTTTCTCTTCCCTGAATTATGTATATGTATGCAACTGCTAAGTAGGAACAACTTAAAAATGCCATATTCACTTGACCTTCCAACTATCAAGATTAGTAGTTGTGGGAAAATTATTCAGAGAAGTTGTAGAGTGGCTCACAATCTCTAATTGCATCTTCAAAGAGTAGTGGAGAGGAAGGTCTGTATTTGTAGGGTCAGAGATTGGTCACACAACAAATGCAGTTTGCCTAGAGGTCATGGTTAATGAAAACAATCTCACATAGACCCTGCAGACCCTCATTCTTGAAGGTGTGTTGATGTCAACTACATGTAAATTCCAGATGTAAATTTCGGAATTTCTGCATTTTTTTCAGATTATGTGATGATATTGTAGGTTCAGCTTGTGTCCTGGTTTTGGAGAGTAGGAGGCGATTACAATGGATAAGATACATCTAGGGTATGGATGGATATGTGTATGAGTGAACAGATACATAAATCTACTATGGAAGCAATGAACAAAAAGAACCCCACAACATCACAACCAATGTCTTTGAAAACAACCGTCCCTCTTTCCTTTGCGTGCCCCGGGTGTTGGGCAGTTGTGAGGCGCTGAGTGCAGGAGTTGCAGTGACTCCTCCAGTCAGCCGATGGCGCTCGGGAGCACAGGGGCTGCAGTTGCACCTTCCGGCCGGCGCGGGGTGCTGTGCGCCGGTGGGGAGCACCCAGAGCGGAGCTGTGCACGTGCAAACGAGGTGGTGGTGGCCGAGCCCAGGGAGAACTTTCTGCAGTGCAAGGTGGCCCCCGGGCACCCAATCCGGGGGTCAAGAGGGACTGGGGGCACCCGAGCATGGGGGAACTAGAGAGGGGGAGGCACACAAACGAGGAGTGCTGGTACAGGGTCTGCTGTGAGACAGGCAACGTTGGTGTCTGTGGCATCCTCCCTGGGAGGTCCCAGCGGCTGGAGACAGTGAACAGGTGATGTCCCAGGCCGGCAGGGACAGGCAGGGGCTGCGGGGATTGCACTGGGTTCCCTCTCTAAGCAGCACTGAGGAGGGGCCCTTCCCTGACATGTGCCGATGTCACACTGCCAAAACGGTGGCTTCGCCAACCCGTTTAAAGTTTCGTCCTCTCTTTCCCAGGGTTCTGTGTGGAACCGGGAAGTTCCTGCCCCTTTCCCGGTGTCTCCCAGGTGGGAGACTCGCTGATGGGAAACTGAAGAAAAGAGGAAGCAACAGCCGAGCCCCGTCCTGGCCCAGCAGTCCCAGGGGCGGGGGGCGGAGATGCCTTTCTGCTGTTTCTGCGGGCACAGCGGGGCCCTGTTGCTGCTCTGCCCCGGCGGGTGCAGGGCAGGGCAGGTGTGCCTCAAACCCCCTCTGTCCCCCAAACTCACTTCACCCCATCCCCTTGCCGGTCCGAGCCAAGGAAACAAAGGGGGAAAAGGGTTGTTTGGGGTTTTTTTGTCCTGTCCGGCCCACATCCTAGGACGGCTTGAGTACATAGAATTCGTACTTGAGAATTACGTGATTTTTGATTAAAAGAGCATAGAACAATGGTGATACAGAGAAGTACTTCTTTGTGAAGATTCTTTTTGGGCCACGTTCTTCACTTTTACAGAATTTGTCTATTAGGGTTCTTTGTTCCCTTTCAGACATTCTTAGTGTGCAGTTTTTCAGAAAGCCTGCTTGCTGCTCTGAGAATCCAGTGATTGGAGTTACTTCTGGATGATATCTTTTCTCCAAAGACTTCCCAGTTAAGTCCAGCACAGCTGCAAGAGACATGAGCCTAGAACCAGACTGTGAAGGTAAAACATCTTACCTCCCAATTTCATTAAGACACAGCACTGTCTATAAAAGATTTATTTTTCCTTCAGGGTAGCATCTGACTGTACCAGAGCAGCTAGGCAATATGAAAGATTTGGTAGAAATTCAGACTGTTACCGTCTGTGTTTCTAACACTAACTGCTATTGTTCTCAAGCTTTATTCACTCAACACTACAGCTTTCTATGTCCAATCACCTCAGAAGGCTTATAGTGTTCCTTTATGAGTGTATGGGGTTCTCGCCTTTGATCCCAAAAGCTAAGTTAGTAAGAGCACATCCCACTGACTGAAGCGGAACCTTGTTAAACTAGTAAAGGCATGAACTCGAGTTTCTCCAGAAGGGCATCATCATGATAATACAGAAGTGTCAAAGCAAAAAATCTTGTCTGTGAGATAATATTTTCAGCCTACTAAAGAAAAGAAGTTATACACAATCCTTACAAACATATGTATCTTAAAAACATGCACTTTCCAAACCTCTAAGCTTAAGAAGTATGTCCTTGGGCAGTCATTCTGCACCTTATGAAATATCTACAGAATATATTTGTATACTTATCTATGACAGGCATCCTAATAGACTTCCATGTGAGTATTTATACCTTTAACTGAAAACTTAACAGGAAGCAATACTGATGTGGGTCATGGACACTGTGTAATTCTTAGCTTGGTCTCTGTTATTAGTTTGACCTTGACCAACTAGTTTTGTCCCAGAAATCGCACAGAAAAAGTGTGGAATTTAGTATAGGTTAAAGATCATTCCTGCAAGGTAGGTTGAATGTGCTATACAGGCATGTCTCAGTGAGGTAAGAGAATTTGGCTGCAGGAGCATGAGTCATACTGTGCCAGATGGTTTTAGGAATGGAGAATGGCATTTTATTCAGTCTGTGCACCAATATAGATAAAACTTTTGTCTACTTATTTAAATTGAGACTTTGAAATCTTTTTTACTGAGATCTGATATTGTTCTTTTAATTTAAACAAGCAGTCCTTAGCAAGTATTATAGTATTGATTACATAAGCATGTTCAGTTTCTCCTTCAGTTGAACTTTAAAGTCATTCTTTAAAGCAGAGTAATTATGTACCCTCTTTTGAAAGCCAGCAAATATCTATTAATTCAGCGGTATGTGTATATTGATCTTCTGATCTTAACCTATTCTGTTTATTGTCCTTTAACAGAATTCTTCCATGAACATTAGTGCTCATGAGAAAGTAGAAGAGAGATTTATGTTACCTAAGGAATTTAGATGCCTATATTTAAAGATTAAGAGTCCACATAAAGGTATGACATCATTGCTATAAAAATCCCCCTGCAATGTGCCTGTGGATTTTATTATAAAGTACAGGATAATACAGGTGTGTTCACCTATATACATTTTTTTTCTCTTTAAGAATAATACAGTTACTTTTATTCACCATATAAAAAGTTTATGCAACATCAAGTTAGAAAATATTCTTGAAATATTTATATTTATGAACATATTTATGTGGAAGTTGCCATGCTTTAGGTTAGGAGCAGTTGCTGTGTATTTTCCTCAGCATATACTAAAACAACCTCTGTAATTTAGGAAAAGAGATATGAATTATTCTGTGCTTTAGGAAGTATTTTGTGACAGGTGATTGGCAGTTTTAAATCTGCCCAAAGTCTGCCAGCAGGCTGAAGTATTCATTGGACCATATCACTTGAAGGACAAGCAGAAGGATATTTTTCTTACCGCAATGTTTTACTATTTGAAGGCATAACCTTAGAGGCAGAATGGAAAACTTTTCCAAAAGTGCAAAAAAGATATGAATACAAAGTTTGGTTATGCAACAAATAACTAGCATCTTGTTCATTATGTTCTCTGAGAGTTATTTCTCTTTCAGACTGGTAATACTATTTTCTAACATTGGAAATACATGTAAAGCATTGCTTTGTTTTCCAAAGAAGCTGGCGAATACCTGTCAGTTCTTAACAGTAATATAAATTGTTTAGTCTTTAACTCTTTTTACCTTCCTGAAAAAAATATATTCAGGCTATGGAAAGTGAAACTCTGCCACTGTCCAAGAAGCTGAGAGGTAAAAGTCCTGGACTACAAAGGTGGTAAAAGTTGGGGCAGAAATCAGTAGTGAAGATGGAAAGGAAAACCCCTTTCTTTTTTTCTGCTGCACTCTCTCAAACACTTAATACAAGCAGCACCGGCTTTTTTGACAGGGAGCTCCTGAAAGTACCTTGAAAATTATAGTGATTCATCTCAACATGTATACACCAAAAACATAGGTCCAATGAGTAACTCTATAAAACTGAACATTTTAATTAATTATTATCAATCAATCAATTAATCAATATATAAATCTGATAGTGTTCTAAACCTAGAATTTCTATACTGATGACAGTTTCAATGAGATGTGTTAAATCCTAATCATCTCTTGTTGAGGCTTCTAATAAGATATTGCATATCTGTGTTTTGCCTGTATGCACTTATGCAGTTAAAGTAGATTGTTACTACTTTTCAATGATTACAGTTCACTTTAGTTCCTACCGAAAATAAAATTATGGAGAGTTTTATTTTTATTTTTTCCCATCACTTGATATTTTCATATTCTGTTAATATTCTTCCTTAGGTAACAGCACAAAGCTTTGTCATTGAGGAAACATCTCTTTTACTTTTCCTACCACTAACTGAAATGCTTGAGGATTTGTATATCCAGACAGAAAATAACTTTAATGGAGTACTATGAAGGGAATATTGTTCCTACTCTTGGCAATTCACTTCCAATTTTAGAACTCCTATAGAAGATAGCAAAGCATTGTCTTTATTTCCCATATCTTCATGACTGTCTTTGACTCCTATTCATGCTTCCTTTAAAGCTTTTACTGTTTTTAATCCTCATATCAATATCATCAGTTTATTTCTTTGTTACTGTGTAAATTTAGGAAAAAAAAAAGTAGCTTTGACATATATGGATTAATTTGTTAAAGAACGTGTGGTACAGACTTTTCAGAATAGGAAAAAAAATGGCAAAGAACTGATGTGAATTTTAATTTCTGCAACAAGACAATAATATAAAATCATAATAATAGTTCATAATTAATACACATAATATATATTATAGAATGTACAACGTAATATATTGTGTACTATATAATATATAATGTAATAAGTATTATGTAAGGGATATAAATACTATTTTTATGTATTTTCAGAAGTGATATCACAGAAACATAGAATCACAGAATGATTGTGTTTGAAAGGGATATCAGGAGGTCATCTGATCAAATGTCCCCACTCAAGCAAGGCCATCTACAGCAAGCTGTCAGGACAGTGCCAGATGGTTTTTGAATGCTGCTGGCAATACTCTTCCTACTGTAGCCCAGTATACCATTTGTCTTCTTTGACACAAGGGTACTTTGTTGACTCACTTTCCACTTGGTGTACACCAGAACTCCTGACCCATCTCTGCAAAGCTGCTTTCCATCCACATGGCCGCCAGTTTGTACTGTCATGGCATGTTCCTTCCCAGGTGCATAACTTTGCACTATTCCTTGTTGAATTTTGTGAGGTTCCTGTCATCCTATTTCTCCAGCTTGTTGAGGTCTCTCTGGGTGACAGCATGACCCTATCAGCCAGCCCCAGTTTTGCATTACCAGCACACTCATTGAGGGATCTCTGCCCCATTATTCAGATAATGATGTCGGATTCCCATTTCAAACCAACAATAGTATTACGGGTATAGCTTAAACGTTCAATTAGAACAAAATATATAAAACATTACACAAAATGTTGGAGGCCATGGAAACTACTATCGGCTGAGTAGCTCCAATGTTATCAACATAGACTTGTACTTATAGAACATTCGCTTTTTACTTATGAGATATTGTATATGTAAGCATATTTTCTAGGTATATTTAACAGTGCTGAAATATGTGCCCCAGGGGCACACAGTCAGTCCATGGTCAGTTTGTCATCCACCAAGGCTCACAGCTTCTTCTCTGCAGAACTACTCTCCAGCAGATCAGCCCCAACCTGTACTGGTACTGAGGGTTATTCCTCCCCAGATGCAGGGCCCTACACTTTGACATACTTGTTCTCTTTACATGATGGAGTTGTTGTGTTCAGACTTTTTATATCATAGTTTCATACTTATATACATATATTAAAAATATACCTTATATAAAATATTTTTATATATGATTTAGGTGGTAGTTATAAAAGTGTTAGAGGGTTTTTTAAGGGTTTTTTTGTGAAGTGGAGCAAAATATTGTATTTTATTTGTAGTTTTGCAAGATGAAAAAATATAGTTTGTCTATTTTTAGTTACTTTCAGCAAAAATGGATTTTTAAAAAGGAATACTTGCAAAAATATCCTCTTTTTACTGTAATTTTCCTAGTTCTATATCTGGCAGTTAAAACAGTCATTAGTAAAAATAGCTGCATTTCGATTACCTTTATTCATGCTGACTGATGCTATTCTTCAAATGGTGTTATTGACTTCATCTGGTCTATTTATAAACTACTATTCAACACAAGGGAGAAGAGAGGAGTCAGATGCCTGATGCTCTGTCCAGGACAGTGAGTCTAAAGGTGAGACATGAAATCCTTACTCTATTGCATTCTATAGCAATTTTGTCTTTGACTTCACTGAAGGCAGAATTTCATCCATGATATATTTATTTCTCTGACTTTTTGGAGTCAGACATTTCATTTCTCCAACATCTTTGCAGTCTTTCATCAAAGTCAAAAACTAACTTCATTTACAACACAGTGAAACTCTTCGATTGTTCAGAGAAGTTCAGTCTCAGACAGATGTTCAGCAAAAGATGTCAGCATGTATAGTTAAAGCACCACTTCTGGCTAACTGCTGTATAAGTATTTAGTATTCTTAAATTTAAACCTGTGTTAAAGTGTACACTGAAATAGAAGTCCTTTGCAGGATTAGGTCTATGAATAGAAGTAAGGATCAGAATATTTGGAGGGTGTATGAGTTGACATAGGCAGGCAGGTGGAACAACCACAAAACCATGGCTGAAATGCAAAGCGCAAATTTACTTTGTTACCTCAGTAACTGTAGGATCCCAAAGCAGCACCTGGGCAGAGACACACAAGTGGGAACACATGTACTTTTAGGCTCAGTTCACCCTGACAGGATGGTGGGCTTACCGTCTGCATCAGTTTATCAAGTCCTGCACACTCATAGTTTATATGCTATGATCTCTGGGCTTTGATCTCTCTCACAAAACAAGGAGCTCAAACATGCCTGTGAGAAAGCCTCCACCCTTCTACAAACACGTATCTCTACACAGATATGCTGCTTCTCAAAACAGAGGATAAACAGCAGTAGGAATAATATATGGGGTTTCTCACACTGCTATTCTCCAGGCCTTGGCACTCCCAGCTGCAAGGTCACTTAGGTGAATTTACCATCCGCACCATTCTTCTGCTTTTAACCCTTCTTCCTAACAGAGGGAGTAAAATTTTGTTAAGTGGCAGGATTACAGCAAGTTCCACAGTCTATGAAGTGAAAGCTTTAGAGAATCCACTGAACATTTTCGAAAAGGAAAGGCTGTGCTAGAAATGGGACTTGAACAGTAGCAGGCCAGCATGTATTATAGGAAGTTGAAGTCAGACTTTCTCTGACAGTGGGCCTTGTTTTTTCTTTTTCCTTTACTCTAAATTTTGTGTTGCTCTATTCTAATCTAATTCCAACACTAATTCCCATATCCTTTTTTTTAATTTTTTTTTTTAAATCCTCCTTTCTCCTTTTTTCCAAGAAGAGAGAAACAAATGTCATATGGCATGCACCACCTCATAGGAAAGAGGAAAAAGGCAGAACCAGTTAAAAGTGATGGATTCTTGATAGCTCTTGCTGCTGTTATCATAGATGAAAGGACAACAAGGAATATTTTATATCATCACCTCTTCTGCCATTGACAAAAGAAGTCTACTGGACTAAATAGATGCCTTTGAACCTTTGAACAAAAAACAAGGAAATTAAGTCTGTATTGAATCATTTTCTGAATCACAGCTCTAGCTGAGATTATTTTCCTTGTCTTTATGGATGAGTCTAGAAAATTGTAATGATTCTATACTGCCTTCATCTTTTTCTCTTCAATTTCAGCCTTTGATTTTGTCGCTGTGATTTCTAAGATTGTATTTAATTAATCAGTAGGAAAAAAAAAATTACCAAAAATATAAAAATTGTCAGCCCATAAAAGGAAAACCTATCAAGTATTCCAGGAATGCAGTAGGGAGTTTTATAAGAGAAGATTTCCTAATAAAACCAGAAAGCTTTATACATATTTTATGCTGAAAGTATCTCAAGAAATAAACATAACAAATATCTGTAATTTTTGTAGATTTTTATTTATGTTTTTTTACCTAAGCTGCTGCTGAAATAGCCTTGTGAAACTTCTTTGAATGTCAGCAATTCTCTCAACCTTTTCAATTTAATGAATAAAGTTAACATTTATAATTACTTATGTATGAATGCAATTAGAGGAGTTACATTAATAATATATGAGAGTCATTTTTTATGAATATAGTCCAGAAGTGATAATTAGGGGAAGTACCAAAAATGCTGTAATAATTTTCATGCTGCAATTATTCAGCCATTCTAAAGCATACACACTCTTTAAAACTGTTTCATCTTATGAAAAATTTTAGTGTGTAATAGTGAAATTGAATTGAACTGATTATATTTAAATTTAGGGAGTGAAAAGTCCATGGATGCTAAAATAGTTACTAGCTAAACCTAGAATCTTGAAATTATGTAACCTGGAAGTGACTTCCAGATGGCTAGGTCATCTGGTTAAACTGGCCGGTCAAAGCAGGACCAGTTTAGGTGAGATCCCTCTGAACTTGGTCCCGTTAAGTTTCAAACAGCAGCAACAGTGGAATTTCTACAACCTTTCTGAATAATCCTTTCCAAATGACTATTACTATGAATATTTTTTCCCCTAATATAAGATCAGAATATGCTCTTTTGAAAACAGTCATGTGACTAAGCATAATGGACTGTTGCAGGTGCAGGAGCATGTTCCCATGCTTAAACATTTACACAAAACAGCACGGTTTGATCCTTCAAAATGTAACTTCTTGGAGAATAAAATTCTGGAAATACTACTTTATAGTTGAATTGACCACATAAGATGCCAGTAGTTGGCCCCTTTTGCTTCTTCTGTGTTTTGGCATAGAAGCTGTCTGGAAGGTGTTTAGTTTTTATGCGTGATGCTCAGAAGATCTCTTCTTGCAACAAAAGGTGTTTGCTGTTCTAGTCATTTGCACACAGGTAAGAGGTGGTTCCATTAATTTGTTGTATATACACAGTTTCATGTGGTTCTTTTCCTCTTTTTAGCTTTTCCTTCTACAAAAATAAATATATTTAAATACTTAAATATGGAAAAGTTTCTTTCTTTTATTCCTTTCCCTTGTTCCCTCCCGTCCCCTCTAGAAAAGAGACAATTGGACATGCTGGAGAGAGTCCATCCAGGACTTCCTGTGAAGAGATGCTGAAAGAGCTGAGACTATTCAGCCTGGAGAATAGAAGGCTCAGGGGAGATCTTATCCATATATGTGACTAGGATACGAAGAGGACAGAGCCAAGATCTTGTCAGCACTATCTAGTGAGGCAATGGACACAAAATGAAACAGACGAGGTTCTGCTTGAACATCATGAAACACTCATTGTGAGGGTAACCAAGCACTGGCACAGTGTTCAGGAGTCTCCATTCCTGGAGATATTGAAAGCTGTCTGGACATGGTTCTACGCAACCTGTTCTAGGGGAACATTGTTGAACAGTGGGTTTGGACCAGATGATCATCCTTGGTCCCTTCTGACCTCAAGCTAGCTATATCTAATTTAATGAGCACACATTTAATGCCTGTAACTAGGCATTTACTTCAAAATTTCCTAAATACTATTGTCTTACTCTAACCTGTGTTGTTTTCAAGTGGAAACCCAATGCAATGTCCCAACTCTGTTTTAGTTGTTGAATGCAAAATATTTGTTTTAAATGTAACATATAAAATCAATAAGCAACAAAAAGGCAGAGGGAAAAGATGGAAGTAATGATTTTAGCAGGAGATATAGTAAAATGAAATAGTTTCTAAGCTAAAATTTAGACAGGGGCATTTAAAGAAATCAAATGCATTTCAGAGGGTGTAAAACAGAACTTAATAATTATTAAAGCAAGTATCTAATTCGCTTAACAAATATTTGTAAATTAACTCTTTGCAGCCAAAGTAACTCAAATCTGCTACTAGTAATTTTTACAACTTTGGTGATATTGGATATTTTGAGTTGTATATTACATTATGAAGCTGTGTCAGGGGAGTTTCAGATTGAATATTTGGAAAAAATTCTCCACCCAGGGTATGTTTAGTCACTGAAACAGACACCCAGGAGAGTGGTCACAGCATCAAGCCTGCTGGAGTTCAAGAAGCACTTGAACGATGCTTTCAGGCACAGTGATGTGATGCTTAGAGTGTGATGCTTGAGGTTGTGTTGTGCCAGAACAGGAGTTGGTCTCAAGGATCCCTGTGGGTACCTATCAACTCAGGATATTACATGATTCTGGACAATTTTGAGTGTTTGGTTGAGAAGTATTAATACTCCTCAGATATCCAGTATCACTCTTCCATCGCTATCTTGGTATTGTGTCCAGAACTGAATTTTCAAAATTGTAATGCTGTATTGTTAAGCAGAAGTCATCAAAATACATGTCGTGTTTACTGATAGGTTGTTAACTAGATTTTCAAATGCTATCATTCTGAAAAAGCATATTAATAAAAGACAGGTAGGTGTATCCACACCTCTTTTATTCTGAACAAGATAATTAAACATGCAAGCTAAGAAGATATTACCAATACAAGCAAACAATTCCTGTAGAAATTTGTGATCCTACATCCATTAATTTTACACTGAAAGATTGCTGCCTTTGGTGTTCTAAATATTCTAATTCTCCTAATTTAGACATTGTCAACAATAGCACTTTGTTATGAATTATATATTTTATCTTTTACGAGGCACAGTAGCCACAAGATAATTCTGCTCACAGCAAGACTGTGCCACTCTGCTGAGCTCAGCATATCTGCATCATTTTCAGTGAATACACTGAAACTTTGGCATGTACTTTCTAAACATGAGTCAAAATATTTTCTCACATAACTGTAATGTAAGTCATGATTTTTTTTCCCTGTAGGCATGACTACAATTCTTTCTGTTTCCTTTAATATTCAGTCTAATATGTTAATTATCAGAGCATCTTGTATGTGGCAAACCCCTTGTCACTGTTCAAATAAAACAGTCAAAGGTGAAATCCTAAGGATAATTTTACAGAAAAAGGTGCTTATGTCATTTTATTGAAATATGGAAGACATGGATCCAAATCTCATCAGATCCAGAGCCTTTAACTCTTTATATTCTACATCCCTGGTGAGACTTCTACTGAAAAATGAGTGGCTGTAAATGGTTCTGCAATAATTTTCTCTTCATATGGTTATCTGTGTGTGTGTGTGTATCTTTGTCTTCTCTCTGATAGAAGATTGTATCACACTGTTGAAACAAACAGGAGTCAGAGGTCTATATGGGCCCAAAACAAGAAGAAATTACCTCTTTACTATTACCAAAAATCTGTTTTGGAAAACCACAAGCTGTGAGGATTTACCTTCTCTGAACAGGTACAGATGGTAATAAAAAACCTTACATATAATTATTGTATTTTTTCATTAATGCTCACGAGTATTTGAGCCAAAGATGATGACTATTGAAGAAATATAAAGCAGTAAGATCACAATCAAAGGTGAACATACAGAAATGACAGGTTTATGAACATGTGAATTTTTCTATAGTAGATTAAGCTGTTTTGAATCTAATAAAGTGTAGATTATGAAATTATTCTGATAGCTTTGAAGACTTCTTTCCCTCAAAATTGTGATTTTTAAAAATTGCTTTAGCAAAAGATAGCAAAAACTCCAAATACCTGCATTGTCCAATATTTTTTCCTATTACACTTGTTAATGCTGTAATGAGAGACAGCATTAAAATATGCCAGTGCATTTGACTTCTTTCCAGTAGTCTTTCTAGATTTTTTCTCAACAATATATAATGATAAAGCTACTGCCTATGGAGAAACTATTGGGAAGCATAAAATAGCCAGGAAACTACACCAGCTATTAATGAAACTTTTTCTTTATAAATAGCCTTTGGAAAACAGAAGACGGAGAGTATGAAAATTTTGTAGTAGTGGTGGACTTACATTTTTCACTTCTACCTTCAATTCTCCTCCATTTTCTCATGCATATGATGGTGGGTTGTGGTTAATATTACACAGTTTTTCTAGTCATCCTCTCCTTTTTCTAACTAGCTAAATATTTCCAAATAAAAACCCAAGCTCCAGTGCCATTATATAGATCCCAAGAGACTAGGGTGTGTATTGTGCATTTGTGATTAAACTTTTATATGTCGTACGAGAGGGGCTTTCCAAATTTTAAGGTGTAAACAGAGTACTGTCCATAAATTTTATCTTTGTTTTCTATTGAAATATTAACCTGACATTGCTAAGTATTTTTGTGCAAGGCTTGTTATCTTTATAGCAATTTCCTTCTGATCTAATAATAATTTAACTTTGCACATACAGATGTTCTAAACTTCCATCACTTCACCATTCTCTCCAATTCCTACTTTGCTAATTCTTCATGTGTTAATCATCTAGTAATTCTTAAAAAATTATGCCATTTTTTAATACATTCTTTGTGTGTGTGTATGTATACGTGTAGATACATCACCACACAGAATTTCACAGAATCACAAAATGGGTGAGATTGGAAGGGGCCTTTAGAAATCATCTGTTCCAGTCCCCCTGCTCTAGCAGTGTCACCCATATCAGGTTGCCCAAGGACAATTTCCCGACAGCTTTTGACTAGTTGTTGGTAGAATTATTTAGGTTCTTCTGTTTGGATCCTGAAACTGAATTTCATTAAGAAAAAAAGTTTACTTAAAAGCCTACAAAGATCAATATTTTTCAGTATCAAAGCAGTGAAAATCCTCTTCGATTCCTATAATTCAATAAATGAACAGTTTTGATCAAGGTAATAATAGCTATTCAAATATTTTCAGTATATTTTATGTTGCTATGCTTTTGTAAATGAAAAGCCTTATTGTTTGCTAAGTCCCTTTGACTAATTCATACCAATTCATGAGCTGTTATATGTAAATCATAAATTTGCCAGAATAGGAAAATTAATCTGATGAACCATCTTATCTTTTCTCAATATCTAATGTAATCATAATTGGCTAATTAAAAAATAACAGAATGTGTTAATTAATAAAAAAATAAATGGGAATTTAATTGTGATTTAGACTAAAAAGAAAATTTGTAAACTGGTCTTTAAGAACATTAATTTAAACTCTGACATCCGTGTAAACTTATGCTGACTTTGTCCAGCAGCGTAAATTTGGTTAAATGTCACTATATTTTGTGGAACATCTTGTGTTTACTTTGTAAAGGATAAAATAATGCCATTTCACAAATCACAGATGAAAGCGTCAGCTGGGATCTCTATGCTGATTCCAGAAAAAAATACTGTTCAAACTTCGAAATGGGGACCACAATTTTTATTTGTATTTTGTTATAATAATCTCTTTTATGGTCTTATTTTTTTTCTAAGAGAAGAAAGGGTAAGATTGCAGAAGGCACAGTCTGTACCTCTTTAGAAAGTTAAAGACAAATTGGCTTTATATTGTATGGATGATTATGAGATCAGACTGATATATTCTAACAAACAGATTTTCTTGAGGCTGTTCTAAGTTAAAAGAGTTGATTAGAATAAAATAGAACAGAGTAGAATATAATTCTAATTATAGTTAGAGTCAATGAACAGAAATAGTCCTTCCCCAATTCTTATGATAGCATAATCAATCCTAAAATGAGATCCTATGTTCAAGGAGAGACAGGATGAAACATTCTCTGAATCTGGAGGACAATTATTGCAAACACTGCAGAAATTCTCAGCAGATAAAATTATGTACTGGGATAAAAACAGCAATATAAGAGAAAGCAAGGACAAAACTCAAAATCATGTTATCAAAGCATACATTTGATACTATTTCGTAGTATTAAGTATAAGAAAATAAGAATTCTAGCCTGTCAAGTGTCTCTGTGTCTACTGCAATCAGATGTCTTCAACAGGGATTCATGTGCTTAGAGATGCTTTGCTTTAAACCCACAGAAATTCCAGTGAACCAAAATGTTTGCACAAGAGCTCAGGTAATGATCATTACACACCCAGCAAGCTTATGCTGCTCAGTATGGTGTTACTTCATTTTGGTTTTTTTTTCCACTGAGAAAGTACAACTGCTACAAACTCATGAAGCTTCATGTCTATCTCCAGAAATGAAGTACAGAGTTTTTAATTCCATATAGCAATTATATACATATATACACACAGGTATGTGCATGTGTTTAAACAGCACATAACATTAAGTTTTACGTCCAGTAGACAAATTTGGAGAATATCCAACTGAATAGCCTGTTCCTTTACACAGGTAACATGAATATATAAATGCTCTGAGAGAAATATTGCAACAATAATATGAATGCTTTTTGGATTAATGTATTTCCAATTCCTTCTTTGGACCCTGAGTATTTTAATTAGCCTAACCAACTGTGGAGAATTATTTTTGAGCATTAAAATGTCACAACTTTTAAAGAGGAAATATTTCTGTCCAAATGCATGTCTCCTAACAAAGGACAAGCATCTGCTCAGAGAAATCCCAAGACAGTAAGTCACAAATTTGTCATTAGCAGTCAAGTATCTGATAATACTTTCACAAGCTTTCTAGCACAGAATATCCAGTCTTCAGTTTCAATTGTTTTAATGTGCTGACAGTATTATTGAAGGAATAGGAAAACCAGAAATTCTCCAACACTAGTAAAAAGCAGGAGGTTTGTTAAAGTATTAAGGAACTTGTATTAAAGTATTAAGGAAGCTTGTGAAAGTTGTTAATTTTTCCACTCTTTCCTTTCAGTGGGAAGTACAAACATACTGCAGAAATATAGCCACCAAAAAAAACCCAAACCAAACCAAACCAAACCAAACAAAAAAAAAAAAAAGCAAAAGAATTTTCCTGAGTAGTGTTCTAAATCTATTACATGTGCTGGGAGTCATATCTACTGGTCTTGTCAGTAGGAGATGGAATCTGAGCTGTCTGAGAGCAGCAAGGCAGATTATCAGGGAAGATAGGAATTCTAATCTACCTATTTAGACTATAGATGAACAGTATGAACACAGCTGTCTATTCTCTTGTGTCAATCAACAGTTCTCAGTACAGATGACTGCAAAGTAATGGAAGTACAGTAAAGATCTAATAAGAACTTTAAGATCATAGCACAATGATCATTAGAAAATTTCTTCAGAGAAATCCTCAGAAATTAATGGGTTTCTCCAATATTGGACACCTGTACAAGGTCGTGCATGAATCAGTTTCACTGGCTGTTTATGATATTTTGTGACTGATAAGAGAACCTTTATGAGATTATATAGATTTCAAACCTACATTCATTCTGGCTGATTTTCCCCCTTTTAATTTTTGTTATTTAAATATCTTCAATTCCATAGTATTTTCCAGTGTTGACATGATGAATACTTGAAGAATAATTCCTCTTCTGGGATAGAGCCCTGTTCCAAGAACAACATCTTGCTCTGATTTTTCAAAGTGTTTGTATTTATCATTTCTGAAAGTGGTTGGTAGCAAAAATTGTCTGCAAATGTTTTTGTTTGATTTCCTATAACTATACTCATCCCTTTTTTATTTCATAAGGGTACAGTATTTCTCACCTGCTGGTAGGCTTTCCTGTTCATTTACCTACACAGTGGACTGAAAGAGAGGTCTTCATATCATTGAATGCTGGCTGAAATTTAGTCTTAAATATAAGCTAATAGTACTTACATCAGTGAGCTAGTAGCCTGTTGTCAGTTCACAATCAATGAAGAGCTGTATGTCCAGCAGGTGACTTACCCCACCTTTCTGGAGAACTTTCTGAGGTTCTGAGGTCTTTTTAAAGACATTACTTGTTTTCTTTTTTTAACAGAACATGTGGTGACTGATTTTTTTTTTATGCAAAGAGTAAATGCTTCATGCAGTAAAGTAAATGCTACATACAAGTTATCTGTGTCTAAAAAGATCTAAGGTCTTAAACAATAGGCAGACAAAAGAAATTAAAGATACTGCAAGAAGAAAACATGAAAAACATAAGAAAACATAAGTTAGCATAATAACACATTTTCCTGGGTCTGATTATTTTGTCTTCTTGTAGATCTTTATTTAAGTCGAAAAAACAGAACCTTGGGGGAGAAGGGAAAGGAAAACAAACTGTCTTTCGATAGGAAGATAGGAAAAGGTTCTAGCAAAAATTGCTAGAATTTGAACTTGTGAGATGTTAATTTTCAAAGACTTTTCTTTGTTCCTTTGCTAAAAATCTGTTCTCATACTCATATAAACATAAAAGTCATATAAACATAAAACTCATATAAACAGGATTCTAGTTCAACATGAAAAATGAAATATACTGTTGTATAGGAGTATATATCTCCGTCTCATTAGTGTCTTTTCAGAGGGTCTTCTGGGTATCCACTTATTAAATTATTTACGGATTTTGTTTTAGTTATTGAATAAGTGCTAAATCAAAGGCATTCTGTCTATTCTGTGATGACACTGGCATCCTCTGTATTATGTTCCCCTTACTGCATCTTGATGACTATAATAAAATAGTATCCAAAATGAGAGTTTCCAACTATCAAAAGAGGAAAACAATGACAATGCAGACAAAGGAATTTTACTTTTAGTTTGCTTGTTTTCCTTGCATGATGCTAAAGCTGACTTTTCCACATTTCTTATTTCTTATTTCTGTTGTTTGGTAGGGCTATTTATTTTCTTTGTATATGGCATGTTAGTAAAAATAACAGCAATTATAACAACTTTAAAAGATAATACATACTAGCAGACAAGTGATGTCTATAATTGTACTAATTAAAAATAACAGCAAAGAGGGGAATGAATCCTGTGACAGCTAGCAAACTGGATTTTTGTGGAACTTGTCATTAATAAGGAAGAAGAAAATACCCCTTGGAAAAGTAAAATGAATATTTGTCTTCTGTTTAATGACTTGTTTGTAAGACTGAAATATGGGGAAGCTCTCTTGGTAGCAGGGCTGATAGGGAGGTTAATAAGGATCCTTACTAGTTAAAGGAAAGACTGAATTAGACTACTCATTCTCTATTCTTAGTGAAGGAAAAAGATACCTAGGCAGGTCCATAAAGAAATTTACACCTCAGCCACCTAGTTTAGAATCCTCCATATTTGGTTTACTTGCTCAAGTTTCCACAGCTGTGTCAGCACACCTTAAGTTAAGAATACTCCTTTCTGTACTTACAATTATGGGTCATATCACATACTTTGATACCTCCTCTTTAGAAACGACTGGAGTTTCTAAATGGAGTAGCATTTAGTCCAAGTTTCCTCTGAGCCCTGCAAGAAATTTTTGTAGGTGTGTTTTATTTTTGTTTTTGTACAAAGTTCCAAGTGGAGGAACTACTATGCTGTGCTATGTTTGTCAGCATACAGGTTATATTACAACGTTCTGTTACACTGCATGACTTACAAGAGTGTTTGAAGCATTTGTAAGTGGTATTTGAGGGTACAATACCCAGGAAAATGTTGAAGAAAAAGATTTCAGAGTGAAGGGAGGCAAGTCTGATAGAATCTTTTACAACTGACTATAAAGATTGGTCTCTGTAACAAAATTTTTCTCACTTCCCTTTCTTATTGAAAGAATAAATTTATCGATTTAATTAAAACAAACAAAAAACCCCGAACAAGACCAAGAGAAACAAAAAAGTTGAACAAACAATCAGAGGACTTAGAAATAAAAACAAACCAGGGAGACACATTTTCTGATATTGTAAACCAAATCACAGAAATTATGTGCCTACCTCCAGTAGCTGTATAGGAAAATATTAGGCAATGAAAACTTTCCATTACTTGGCATCCAGACTGCCAGCTCTTCTGAGGACAAAAGGAATAGCCCTGTATATGCATATGCATACACATATATACACACACACACATCTATGGCTATACTTTCTTTCTAAAAACTAAATTATTATATTTCCACAGAAAATGAAAAACTTAGATTCCCCCTTTGACTTTTACTGACTTTTGTTTCATCTATGTCTAGTGGATGGTTTCACCAAAGCCAGAAATACACTGGATCTTGGGATAGATGCTTATCTCCCCACCACTTGACATATCTACCTGGGTTTAGAATCACGTTTTTTATATAATCAGGATGTTTGCAAGGTAAACAGCAAAATGCAAATGGATTTTAGTG
This sequence comes from Serilophus lunatus, assembly GCA_013399895.1. Lineage (NCBI taxonomy): Eukaryota > Metazoa > Chordata > Aves > Passeriformes > Eurylaimidae > Serilophus > Serilophus lunatus. Next base: position 61,127 of record VXBA01002753.1, read on the forward strand.
CCTTCGGTATAAGGCAAGGCCAGCACATACGGAGACTCAATAGTTGTCAGAGCAGCAGGCGGAATGAAGGCAGCTGAATTCCAGCTTAAGTGAAATTTATTTGGGCTAATCAAACAGGACACTTGGAAGACAGTAAGAGATGTGACATCTGATCGAAAGCTAACAAAGAGAAATTTTTTTGATCACTGGAAATACTCTAGTATTCTAGCACTCTAGTACTCTAGTCTGGCAAAACATTTCTATTTAACAGGAATATTTGTTTGCCTGCATATTTAAAGAGAATCCAGACAGTTGATTAGGAAAGCTGATCTCATGTTGCTAATTTACCTACCCAGAAAACTGTACGAGATCTTTGTACTATTGACTTCAGGCTGAAAACAACCTTTGTCTTTTTTCAAGTCCATGCAGACAGTGTGAAAGTCTGAGTTTTCACTAAGCTTCTCAATGACTTAATCCCTCTCATTTCAGAAGACAGTCTAAGAAGCCTGTTCTAATTCCCTTTTAAGAAATAAAGAACATTCCTGTTGCTGATAGACGTTTTCCTATTTCCATGCACTTCTGATTGTTCACTGTGAGATGAGAGGAGTTCCCAAAAGCTTTCTTAAAGAGAAGTAGTACGTGTCTTTCTTCCCCCACCTCCCACTCCTGAAAGAGAATTACTGAACTTCTCTATCAATAGGCTGTTTTATGAATTATGGTACTTTTTGCTAGTATAGAAACAAGAGCCTGACAATTTGTTAATTCCTTGGGATGACACTTTTCTTTCCTCCAGGTGTTGGTATGCAAATATAAGGAAATGATCACTAGCCATGGAGGTTTTGATGACCAAATGTGAAAATTCAAAGTAAGAGTAAAGCAGTAGAGAAGAATTGCTAATGTTATACCAGTGCCCTTCAGTGCCTATAGATATATGACTGTTACATTCTATGAACATTAAAATATCCAGACTATGAGAAAAGTTCAGAATATCTCTCTCTTATTGCTTCTCTTTGAATGAAACCTTTTAAGTGATAAGTCTTCACTGAGCTTTGACACCTGTTATCAGACCATGTTTTATTAATTGGAAATATCTTCTGACTTCTTATATGTACAACATTATTTTCTCTAGCAGTATTCTATTTAATGGGGTCCATTTCAGACTCAATAAAAAGTCTTAAAATAAATTGAATTGTAATTTAACTTAATCATAAGAATGGAAATAATTCCTTCACATTATAGCGATATTCATGACTAAACTAATTATGCACATCCCACTACCAGTCATGTTTACCTACATAAACAAATTGTAATGTATTTTGGATTGCCTATATAACTATCAATAAATCAAAAATATAAGAATAACTCTTAGGTCAGAAAAACCTTGAATTTTAGCACTAGTTTTTTTAACATTAATTCCTTGGTTGCTTTTATTCTGCCCCAGATGTGTCGTCATTTCTTTATTCATTTAATACAGAAAAAAACCCTATTACATTACAGGTTGTTTTTAGAATTCATTAGTTATGCTCAGTTCCTCAATGCTCTCTGAATGTACATTTCTGGAGTGCATCTTCTGCTTGAATTTGGTGTGAGGCAGTGTTGCAAAAGTAAGTGTGGTAAATAAACTAGAGAATTTGCCTGAAAGAATTTGCCTCATCAGAACTACTATTGAAACCAATGTAGAGACATTGTTTAGATTATTTTTCACTTCCAGTAAATTGTCATAGAAGCTCTCTGGATTTGAGAGTCTGCTAATAGCATGGAGTACAAGCAGCAGCAAAACGAAGATGGAAAAGGTACCTAATTATTTCATTGATACCTCTTTCTAAATATAAAAGTGAATTTATTTAAATACACATTTCAGTAAAATAAATGCCCTTACACTTTCACTCACAACAATATGTTGGCTTTTCTGTTTTAATCATAGGACATAATGTGAGGTGCTCAGTATAAGAGGAAGGAGGATTTAGAAATAAAAACATGTCAGTAAGGAAGCAAATATTGACTAAAAAGAATGGCCTGAAATTTTACTGCACTGAGAGAGAATGGCCTGACACTTCATGATATCTTTGCTTCTAAGATAACAGAATTTGTGATATTGTCCTAAATTATTATTTGAATAACCATTTTCTGCTTTGCTGTAAAACTCAAACAAAACTTAGGCAAGATTACAGCCTAGGAAAATTTCAAATGATTCATGTTAAGATTTGAAGTATTAATTATTCAGAATCCATCTGTACTTGAGATGCTTTGGTTCCAAGACACAAACAGCTCTATTATATTCATTGTGCACACATCCTCCTCTAATAAAGAAACTGAGCCCAAGTGAATCACAAGCCTGAAGAAACTAGACTGATCTATCTTTGCAAATTCTTTTTACAGTGGCTAAAGGAGCATGAGCATCAGGAACGAGGACTGAGAATAGGAAAAGTATCCCTTCTAAACTGGTGATTGGCCTACTGGTGGTAAGGAGAACAAGAGAAAAATTACTTGTCTTCTTTTGAAGGATAAGGAACAAAGCTGAAGACACTGACAGAGGTGATGTTGGTTTGCAAAAGGAGAAGCAGCAAATATTATGAGGATACAGTCCTGGCTTACTGGAGAGGTTCAAGATGATTAGATGATGGCTAATTTGGCACCTATCTATAAGAAGGGTAAGAAGGAGGATCCAGAGAATTATAGACCTGTCAGCCTGACCTCAGTACCAGGGAAAATTATGGACCGAATCATCTTAGGGGAAATTATGCTGCATCTACAGGATAATAAGGGGTTCAGATCTAGTCAGCATGGATTCAGGTGGGGAAGATCCTGCTCAACCAATCTAGTCTCCTTTTATGATCAGGAAATTCATCTGATCGATGAGGGGAAATCTGTGGATGTAGTGTACCTAGATTTCAGCAAAGCCTTTGACACTGTCTCCCACAGTAAACTCCTGGTGAAACT
>VXBA01002753.1:64182-128477 GCA_013399895.1 Serilophus lunatus
TATAGGCTGGGGTCGGTGTGGCTGGAGGATGCCCAGGCAGAGAGGGACTTGGGTGTGCTGGTTGATGGGAAGCTGAATATGAGCCAGCAGTGTGCCCAGGTGGCCAAGAAGGCCAATGGCATCCTGGCCTGCATCAAGAATAGTGTTGCCAGTAGGACCAGGGAAGTTATTCTTCCTTTGTACTTGGCACTGGGTAGGCCACAGCTTGAGTACTGTGTCCAGTTCTGGGCCCCTCAGTTTAAGAAAGGTATTGAATTGCTGGAATGTGTCCAGAGAAGGGCAACGAGGATCGTGAAGGGGCTGGAGCACAAGCCCTGTGAGGAGCTGTTGATGGAGCTGGGATTGTTCAGCCTGGAGAAGAGGAGGCTCAGGGGTGACCTTATTGCTGTCTATAACTACCTGAAAGGAGGTTGTAGTCAGGCAGGGGTCGGTCTCTTCTCCCAGGCCCCCAGTGACAGGACGAGAGGACACAGTCTTAGGCTGCATCAGGGAAGGTTTAGGTTGGATATCAGGAGAAACTCTTTTCACAGAAAGAGTGATTTCCCATTGGAATGGGCTTCCCAAGGAAGTGGTGGAGTCACCGTCCCTAGCTGTGTTTAAGGATAGGTTGGATGATGAACTTAGTGTCATGATTTAGATGGTATAGATGGTTTAGATAATGGATTGGTGTTGGATAGGTTGTTAAGTTAGGTAAAAGGTTGGACTTGATGATCTCTATGGTCTTTTCCAACCTTGTTAATTCTCTGTGTGTAATTCTGTGTGTGTGCAATTAGTATGTGCCTAATATACAGAAGTTTTGCATCAGTTCCCTTCATTTTCTGTACATTGTAGAGGAGGCCTACAAATTTTGTCTTTTTAAATCTCTCCCACCACGACAAGTTGCACGACTCTCAGCATTCTCTGCCTGATCTTTTGTCTCTTTTCCACCACATTCACCATGTGAAGCTTTTCAAAAGGAATACACTTCTATTGGGTTTTCATGGCAAGGCTTTGGTAGTGAGGAGGGCTGAGAAGCTGCTAGAAGCTTCTAAATCCAATAAAGCCAATGCCAAGTTGTTCCATGAACAAACTGCCACTGGCCAAGGCCAAACCCATCAGAAACAGTGGTAGCTCCTTTGGGATAACATAATTAGGAAAAAGAAGAAGTTATTGTGCAGAAACAAATTGCAGCTGGGTAGAGGAGTAAGAATATGTGAGAGAAACAGCCCTGCAGACACTGCATTCAGGGAAGAGGAATGGGAAGGAGGTGCTCCAGGTGCCAGAGAAGAGATTCCCCTTTGCGGCCCATGGTGAAGACCATGGTAGAGCAGGGTATGCCCCTTCAGCACATGGAGGTCCCCACACCAGAGCAGTTGGATACGTCCAAAGGAGGTTGTGACCCTGTGTGAAGTCCATGGCTGACTCCTGGCAGAAGCTAGGGATCCATGGAGGGAGGACCCCACACTGGAGCAGGTTTGCTGGCATAACTTGTGACCCGTTGGGAGATTCATGCTGAAGCAGTCTGTTCCTGAAGGACTACACCCCATGGAAAGGACCAATGCTAGAGAAGTTTGTGAAGAACTGCAGCCTGCAGGGAGGATGCACATTGGAGAACTTCATGGAGGGCTGTCTCCCATGGGAGGGATCCCATGCTGAAATAGGGGGAGAGTGAGAGGAGTCCTCCCCATGGGGAAGAAGGTGTGGCAGAAACAATGAACTTACAGCAACCTGCATTTCCTGGCCCTCTGAAATTCTGATGGTGAGGTGACACAGAATTTGGGAGTAATGTTAAGCCTGAGAAGAAGAGAGAGCTGGGAAGGTGTTTTTAAATTTAGTTTTATTTATCATTATTCTACTTTGATTTGATTAGTAATATATTCAATTAATTTTCCCTAAGTGGAGTCTGTTTTGCCCATGATGGTAATTGGTGAGTGATCTCTCCCTATCCTTATCTTGGCCCACAAGCCATTAATTATATTTTCTTTCCACTGCTCAGTTGAAAAGGGGGAGGGGTAGAATGGCTTTGGTTGGCAGGATCAATCTATCACATCACTTTAAACATTTCAAGATTATGGAATGATTTAGACAGCAGTTACTGGCAGAACAATCTTATCACTTTTTCATGTGAAGGAAATCCAAATTCCACCCTTGCCTCTTTGAAATAATTTCTCTGGTTAGAAATGATTCCTGATATATTCTTTCCTTTAGGGTCGGTTCCTGCCCATAGGAAGATTTCAGCTTATCTAATATGCAGGTTGTACTAGGAATTTCATCCTACTGCATAGTAGAGCTTTTATCCCACTTTCACAGTTTCTTTCCAGGTGTCAAACTCATTCTCTTTGATTAGGTCTTGCTATGTTTGACATACGAGACTGCACTACAGGATTTATGCCATACTACAACATATACAGGTCCTGCATAAGCTGTAAGATTTGATAAAAAATAAAATACAATTTTCAGGTACCTATATAGTAAACTCTTGCTTTATACTGCAAGTAACTATTGACATGATTAGAAGTTGCTTTTGTTCTCACTACCCTCTTTCCTTACCCTTTAGCTGCAAAAGAAAGTGAATACTATTTTCTAGGTCAGAGCAGCAGAGAATAATCAAGTAAAAGAGAAATTGGCTGGACAGTCACACGTAAAGAGTTGCGGCTAATGGCTTGATGTCCAACTGGAGACCAGTGTCGAGTGGTATTTCTCAGGCTAATTTTGGAACTGGCACTGTTTAACATCATTGTTAGCAACATGGACAGTGGGATTGGGTGCCCATTCAGCAAGTTTACCAGCTACTATGTGGTATGGTTGACATACTGGAGGGAAGAGATGGCCTCCAGAGTCTCCTTGACAGGTTTGAGATGTGTCTGTTCAAACTTCATGAAGTTCAATAAGGCCAAGTGCAGGGTCCTGCAAGCGTGCTAGCTCAATCCCAATCACAAATACAGGCTCAGCACTGAGTGGATCTAAAGCAGCTCTGAGGAAAAAGACTTAGAGGTGCTGGTTGATGAGAAGTTCAATCTGCCCCAGTAAGGTGCAGTGGCAGCCCAGAAAGCTAACCATATCCTGGGCCGCACAAAAAGAAGCATGGCCAGCAGGTCTAGGGAGGTGATGCTCCCCCTCTACGTTACTGTCTACTTTATTCCAGACCCCGCCTGGAATACTGCATCCAGGTCTGAAATAAGAAGAATATGTTCCTGTTAAGGCAAGTCCAGAGCCAGGAAGATGATCAGAGGGCTGAAGCACTTCTATGAAGGCAGACACAGAGACACAGAGAGTTGATGTTGTTCAGCCTGCAGAAGAGAAGGCTCTGGGGAGACCTTCCAGCACAGAAGGGAGCCTACAAGAAAGACAGAGACTATTTACAAAAGCATGTAGTGACAGGATAAGGGTAAGTGTCTTCAAACTGAGAGTAGGTTTAGATTAGATATTAGGAAGAAATTCTTTACTGTGAGTAAGGAGTGGTGAGGCACTGGAACATGTCACCTAGAGAAGTTGCAGCTGCCCCATTCCTGGAAGGGTTCTAGGCCAGGTTGGATAATTCAGCATTCTAATTTGGAAGCATTATGCTTAACTGGGAATATTACCTATATTCAAGTCTTCAAAAGATTTTGCTTAACAGACCTTTTGTGGAAGCCTTTAGTTCATTATTACCTTCAGATTCTCATCCAGAGAAAATGATGTCATGCTTTCCCTAAGATAATTTCTTTTAATTTAGTGAGACAAAATGAAGTTTTGGCCAAAGGGTTTACAGGAATAACATACAACCGAGGAGAAGTACTACATATAGCACTAGCAAACACCAATCCCATACAGTTTAGTGAAATACTATTCATTGGTCTTAAGTTACCCACAAGAGAATGAAAAGAGTGAAGAAAGAAAAGAGATTAAAAGAGGAAAGAAAGGGAAAGGGAAAGGGAAAGGGAAAGGGAAAGGGAAAGGGAAAGGGAAAGGGAAAGGGAAAGGGAAAGGGAAAGGGAAAGGGAAAGGGAAAGGGAAAGGGAAAGGGAAAGGGAAAGGGAAAGGGAAAGGGAAAGGGAAAGGGAAAGGGAAAGGGAAAGGGAAAGGGAAAGGGAAAGGGAAAGGGAAAGGGAAAGGGAAAGGGAAAGGGAAAGGGAAAGGGAAAGGGAAAGGGAAAGGGAAAGGGAAAGGGAAAGGGAAAGGGAAAGGGAAAGGGAAAGGGAAAGGGAAAGGGAAAGGGAAAGGGAAAGGGAAAGGGAAAGGGAAAGGGAAAGGGAAAGGGAAAGGGAAAGGGAAAGGGAAAGGGAAAGGGAAAGGGAAAGGGAAAGGGAAAGGGAAAGGGAAAGGGAAAGGGAAAGGGAAAGGGAAAGGGAAAGGGAAAGGGAAAGGGAAAGGGAAAGGGAAAGGGAAAGGGAAAGGGAAAGGGAAAGGGAAAGGGAAAGGGAAAGGGAAAGGGAAAGGGAAAGGGAAAGGGAAAGGGAAAGGGAAAGGGAAAGGGAAAGGGAAAGGGAAAGGGAAAGGGAAAGGGAAAGGGAAAGGGAAAGGGAAAGGGAAAGGGAAAGGGAAAGGGAAAGGGAAAGGGAAAGGGAAAGGGAAAGGGAAAGGGAAAGGGAAAGGGAAAGGGAAAGGGAAAGGGAAAGGGAAAGGGAAAGGGAAAGGGAAAGGGAAAGGGAAAGGGAAAGGGAAAGGGAAAGGGAAAGGGAAAGGGAAAGGGAAAGGGAAAGGGAAAGGGAAAGGGAAAGGGAAAGGGAAAGGGAAAGGGAAAGGGAAAGGGAAAGGGAAAGGGAAAGGGAAAGGGAAAGGGAAAGGGAAAGGGAAAGGGAAAGGGAAAGGGAAAGGGAAAGGGAAAGGGAAAGGGAAAGGGAAAGGGAAAGGGAAAGGGAAAGGGAAAGGGAAAGGGAAAGGGAAAGGGAAAGGGAAAGGGAAAGGGAAAGGGAAAGGGAAAGGGAAAGGGAAAGGGAAAGGGAAAGGGAAAGGGAAAGGGAAAGGGAAAGGGAAAGGGAAAGGGAAAGGGAAAGGGAAAGGGAAAGGGAAAGGGAAAGGGAAAGGGAAAGGGAAAGGGAAAGGGAAAGGGAAAGGGAAAGGGAAAGGGAAAGGGAAAGGGAAAGGGAAAGGGAAAGGGAAAGGGAAAGGGAAAGGGAAAGGAAAGGAAAGGAGGAAGGAAGGAAGGAAAAGAAAGAAAGAAAAAGAAAGATTGGCTACTGCGGATACCCTCTGCCTAAGCAGGACACCTGGTTCACTGACCGCTCAATTCCCTCCCCGCTGAAGTGATAGCTGTCATAACCAAACAGGAGCTCCAGGGGATGTGGTGTGGGTGGGCTGCCTGTCAGGCCTTCCTTGGTTGACAGCCATCCAATGGCTCCCGGGCCATGTGCGCTCTGTGGACTCAGCCGTGTTGGCTGCAGACCACGAGTCTGCAGGTCCGGGCCTGGACCTTCCCTCACACTCACAGTGAGTTGGCTCTGACCCACAAAAATTCAGTGAGATCGAATCCAGTATCTCACCGATGGGGCTCTGAGTAATCTGGTCTAGTGGAATGTGTTCTTGGCTATGGCAGGAGAGATAGAACTGGATGTTCTTTGAAGTCCCTTCCAACCCAAATGATTCTATGAAAGGTGATATCCCAGATCTGAGCCCCTAGGAACCAAAAAAACACCCAGGATAGTAAATCAGGCTGGCAGATGGGTCCACTCTGTACCCACAGGAGTACAGAGTGGACCCACATCCGTACTCAGCCCTTTCTCATTTTGCAGATGTGTGTTGTAGGCTCTGCTGATGCTGATGCTTTCTCAGACATGGTTTTCTCCTTCTGACCTGTCACAAGGACACTAAAAATATTCTGTGGCTGCAGATTTGTATATGGGGAAAATGAGAAAAAGAAGATAGGTAGATACTTCTGCCTTTTCAAGTTCATTTAATAATCTGTTGTAATCTACCATATCTATTTTTTCTTATTACAATAAATCTTTGCTAAACAATAATAGCTTTTGAAATTTCATGCAATCTTTTTTTCCTGGTATACTGACAGTTATTTTGATTTCTTTCTATCTCCTCAAAAGTTTTGGTATCAGTTTTTTTAATACTGTCAGGATTTCAACTAAAACTTTGTGATAGATTTCTATGAAAAATGGAGTATTTTAAAGGTAATTATTTCTCCCATTGCTAATGTTTGGTCATATTTTCCTAATATTTTAGACAGTATGTCTTCATTGGATAAAAGCTTTGTTGGTGTAGAAACTCCTAAAGAAGGCTGGAATCATGGTAAATCAGGATAAATGCATGAAATTTCCACGGACTCCCAAGACACTCTCTTGTTCTCCTCTTATTTCCTGCCCGTATCTGTCTGTTGTCTATGCTTATTTGGGTGTTTGCTTTAGAAGTAGGAGTTGTTACTCTGAAATCTGAAAGTCTACCCTGTCACCTGTATCTATGGGTTTAGCATTCTCTGTTTCTTATCTCTGAGAATGAAATGTTTATTTGATATATCACTTGGCAAATCATTACCATTCCAGAGTTTTCACCTTATAGGTTAAAATCAAACTGTGAATAGCATAGAGTGTCATCTTTCTTGCAGGATCTCTGTTACCATCAGTGGCTTGATGCACTAAGCAATGGATGACTGAGTCATTTTTTGATTGCTTTTTTCCTGTTATAGCTGAAAACAGCTTTTTTGTTTGCTTTAGTTTGGGATTTTTTTTTCTCCCTCACTATAAAATAAATTCTTTATATTTCAACAAATAAAAACAAAAGTGAAACAAAAAAAGTGAAGAGAGAAAATAAAGATTAAAAATTCCAACATGTAGAAGTCCTTTTGATCTGTCAAGTGTTACTCGGCATCCTGAAGGTTTTAAGTGATTGTTCCATCATTAAATTATCTACAATGCATGATTTATTATTAAATAAGCACTACTTTACTGATGCCAGAGCAACACCATAGGCACAGAAACTTATTAGTTGCTGTGCTTGTAAAAGGTGACAGATGGGAAAGACAGCTACAAGGACAGTTCTGGACCTTACTGACCCACTAGAGATTGAATCCATCAATCAGAAAACACACAGTAAAGAGTGCAAAGAGGGAAGAGAGAAGAGATATCTCCTGGTCTTTTTTATTAGGCTTTTTTTCCTGTCATCTCTCATCCTTTTATTTCCACGCAAAGGGAGGAGGGGACACATTGTTCTCATGGTAGCATCATATTCATTTGTGATTTAAGCTGTTTCTGAATTGATTGGTAATTCTAGCAGCAAAGAAGTTAATCTTTTTCAGCAATTTAAGTCTTAGATAATGTCCCAATCCTAATCAATAAATGCATATGTGAAGGTAACTCCTACTTATTGGGGGAAGCCCTTTGAGTTTCAGTGGGATTTGGCAGCCCTGTTAACACCACTGCAAACTTGAAATCTTGGAGGGAGATTTTATCATATCTAATAAATGAAAATAGAGAAGTAGAAATAATATTTGATATAGACATTAAGTACATCAAAATTACATAAACAGTCGTAAGTATTCATAATAAATCATGCATAATTCCATAACAATAAATTATTTTCAGTCCCCTTTGTTCTCTTGCTTTCCCTGAGTAGGTGCACTAGAAAAGTGCAGAAGTCATTTTTTTTAAGGAAGAAATTCATTAAACATTTAAATATTCGATTAGAACAAGCTTTTTATTTTCCTCCAGGGATTAAATAGAGAATTTACAGTTACTAGTTTCACTAAATAGGAATAATGATGCTACTTTTTCCTAAGTAGTAAATAACACCCTCAGCTTCTGTTAATTTTGATAAACTTTTAAAATGGTTAGAGAAAGGTTTGCTATGTCAGCCCGACAATGGAAGGGCTTCAATATACGTTGTTGTTATTTATTTTCACTTCCACTTCTTTGGATTTACAAATTTAAGTGAGCATTCAGATACCTTTGCTGCCTGTGATTTGTTCAAAATTCATCACATTGGATTATTTTTTGTTGCGTTTTTTTAAGTGCCAAAATTATTTCAAATTGCATTGTCACAAACCTGTGGAAGTTCCTCATCTTCCTTTCGAAGTTAAAAAATAGTCTTTGGGATTAGAGAATCAATTGCCAACTTCAGTTTTAGGTTTATACTGAAGGATAACATACATGAGATTTATAGAAAGCACTAGAAAATGAAAAAAAAATCCATGATTATGTCATCATAATTCCTCATATTGCTGTTACATCTATCATACAAAAATATAAACTACAGAAAAATGGTTACCTAAGTACCACAACAACTCAATGATACAATTAGATGCCAAATCATCCAGTACTCTTGCTCTCACCCTCAAATCATACCATACTCAATGGAGTTTATAGTTTCTAATTTATAGTGCCTGACACCATGGCATAATCTGGTCAGTTTGAGTCATATGTGTACACAGAGAAATTAATATTTTAAAAAGCCACCTATATTAGAATTCAAAGTAAATATGAAAGAGCCGATAAAGTGATCTGAGAATAAAGATCTGTCAGAACAAGTTACATACTTAGACACTGAGTGTTTGGAATTGGGAATTAGAAGACTGCCTCTGTTGTTCATTAACCTCAGTGTGCTAAGTAAGGCTCTTTGGAAGACATGGAATGTGCTGACTTCAGGTATGTATACTTTTTCAAATCAGCTTCTAGAAATCCTCCTCAAATTATGATTAATGTTATTAGTTTGAGGCTTTGACACCCAGATTTTCTTTTATATAATACAGGAATTATTATTCAGAATCTGATTAAAATCTTTGGGTTACAACATTATTCTCAGCAGAGAAAAGGACCTGTATCACAATTCTATGCAGATTGAATTTATTAGATATAGTAAAGTGTACTTGCTTAGTGAGCTACATGTATTCTAACTCTGCTCTAACACACAGGCGCTGTCCTAACCTTCCTGGTTTCCTAAAGTCTCCACTGTTCATCCTAGTTCTAATAACAATAAAGTTAGAAAGCATTATTCCTTTTCCCTCCTTTTTGAATAGAATTATAGAATTGCTTAGTTTAGAAAAGGCCTCTTAGATTCAGTCCAGCCTTTAACCCAGCACCATGTTTGTTGCTAAACCATGTCCTTAAGTGTCATATGCAGATATTTTATGAATATTTCCTGGGATGATTTCACCATTTCCCTGGGTAGACTGTTTCTATGTTTGACCATCCCTTCAGTAGAGAAATTTTTCCTCATATCCAATATAAACCTCCCCTGGTGCAACTTGAGAGGATTTCCCTTGTCTTATCACTTGTTACGTAGAAGAGATTGATCCCCACCAATAAGGCCAGAGTCTCTTTTTTTCCAGGCTTCATCTCCAGGCTACATCAGCTTCCTCAACCTCTTCTCATAAGACTTGTGGTCTAGTCATATCAGTTTACTCCCTGTGGAAATAAAGGTTATGAAGAAAAATATATTTGTGTTGTCACTAGCAACTTTTTAATCTTTCAAACAAATTAAAACCAAACTTAAATGCAGGATAGAGATCGCAAAAATCCCAAAATTCTACAGGTTTGGTGAGAGTTGACAGTGTACTTAGGATACACATTCTGCTAGTACTCCTCTTGAGAGAAAATCAAAGACCTTGGGTCTTGTTTTTTTCAATTACTGTCAATCCATTATCACAAAAAATCCAGACCAGCATCAGCAGTTAGGACAGGTCTGACTAAGTCTCATGTCTAATCATGGCATAGGGACAAGAAACACAATACAAGAATGGACAAGGACATGGTCAGTCTGGAGAGGAAAATAAACCCCTATTAGGGTAAAAGACCTGCTGAGGACAGGAGAATGATGTGGCACACTGTGAAGGGCATAGGGGATAAAAGGAATCTGAAATTGTTGTAAAGACCACTGTTAGAGACACCTTACAATAAAAAATCTCTAACTATAAGAGATACCATGACACCCCAAGTAGCAGCAGTGTCACAGTGAGTATAGGGAGTGAGAATGCAATTCTATATAGGCTGAACTAGGAATCATTAATGTAATTTTTGACAGTATAACTGATTTCATTCCTTATTTACAAAAAGGAGGAGGAGGGCAGGTGATGGATAAGGAAGTGCTAGTGTTCTCCAATGGATACTTTATTCTCCTAAATAATTTTCAGGAGACTCAAACTATACCAAGTATGTCTTTATGATTCTTAACAGGCAAAAAAGTAGCATTGCCTTTAACAAAGACAATTTCTATTTTAGATAGTGTGGGCTTTCTTATTATTTCTAGATATTTATTATATTTCTTACATTACATTCTTACATTTCTTACACTTTTTTTTCTCTTATTCTTATGGAAGAGTTATAATGGACTTCTTTCTGCCCAAAAAGCAGTAAGTCATGATCTTAGGACCATAGCTCTCCCACTTTCTACTGAATGTAATAACTCTCCGATCAAATATATTCAATAATATTTATATTCTGGGCTAGAGTAGGGCAGGTATGAATCTGAAATTAATTTTTTGTACTTCAATCAAGATTTTACCATTATGAAATTAGATTGAAATTAAAAAAATTTCCCACTTTAATGCAAAATTTTACTTCGATTAATGGTCTGCACAACTTTTGAATTCTTTAGAAATTTCACCTACATTTCAGAGCAAACCTGACTATTGACCAGTACCTGTCATGAGCACTACAAAATGCTTATTCTGTGGATTACATTGAAATGTTTAGGGGATCTAGAGGAATATGCATTTACTATTTTATGCCCTGCTCAACAGGCTAACCAAAGAAAGCTTTTTAGTAAGAAGTAGGAGCTTGAGTCTCTGGCAAACAGCTCACTGCAGCTCTAGTTTAATCAGTTCATTCTTTGGCATTTACTTGCTGCTGTCTTGCCTGAAGGGCAAACCCTATCTTAATGAAGCACACAAGGACAAATGACTTTTCCAGGCTGTGATTAATTTTCACAAGCTGACTTTAATCACTGGTTAATTAATAGAAGATTTGTTGATTTACAAAAAAAGCACAGTCATTATAAGCAATATTATATCGATTTGTTTTTCGAGAATTTAATGCAGTAACAAGCTTTTATTTAGAAACTAACTTAATGTGTTGTAATTCCATAGTAGAAAGAATGACAATGTACTAGAAAATAGTACAGAACCTGTATTAGCTAGGTGTATTTGCCTGCTTGACCTGATCCTTTTAGAAGCAGACACAGATATCAATACAACTCTAGCTCAACTCTGTTACTCCCTTACCTCCACTTGAAAAGCAGAATTACAACTTTTTGAACTATTCATATAAATATTTCAATAATAAATGGTTAGTAGGAGTATTATGACTTATACGACAGAAACAGCAAAAATCACACAGAGTTCAACATACAAATTAGATTTTCCCTGACATGGTAGGGAAATAATGTTTTTTCATTACTATATCAGTGGCTGAAAATCATTTAAGACCAAATTTTGTAAAATACATTTAACATCATAAGTTACAATATTTATTTCTGTATGATATTATGACAAAAACATTATGTAGATTCTGTAAAATGCACAGTAGTTGGTTTAGATCTGCTTGAAGAGGCACCCCACCATGATGTAACAGGTGAACCCATAGCTGTAATCTGTAACTAGAGCCTAAAGGCAAGCAAACTTAGATTGAAAGCAAATTACAGATTTTAAGAGATATGGCATGATCAGTCTAGGAGATTGAACGATCTATCGTTCAGTTTCTTTAATGGAAAAATAGTTACCACTCTGGAAGATTTAAATACATAATTTTGGGAACTAGTATGTGAACAATGTGGAGAATGTTTCAGCATCTTAGTCTACAACAAACAGTTCAGAAAAAAGGAATTTCTGGTCTTTTGTGGACATGTAATCTATTAATGTTGATGCCCTTTAAAGTTACGTGACAGGTGATACTAGATTCTTTCAGCAGATTCCAGTACTTTAAATAATCAAATTAGCATTGCTTATGATACAGATATATTTTATTATAGTTTAAAAAATACTAGACTACTCTACTAGACCCTCTCTCAAGTCATCATTTTATGTTCATCCTTTCCTTTCCACACAGTAAGAAGTCCAACTGACATTGATAGAAGTCATGCAATACATATAGCACTACAAGTGGAATTTATTCTCAAAGTAGTATTTTGCTTTTCTCCTTATGAACAAATATTCTCCTTCTACTTATTCAGAGTGAAGGAATTGCACAATTACATGATTTTTGCCTACACAGCTGCTAGTAGTTTTGTTTTGTTGTTTTGTTTTTTTGTTGCAACATGTTGCAGATAAACATGTATAATTCACTAATATTTGGTATACACAAAGTCTTATTCATTTTATGATGTCATAAAGTGTATATTGTATTAGCTGAGATATTCAAGAAAAGCTATTATGTAGATTCAATGTTTGCATATGGAACTTTGGGACAAGTTTGACTTTAGCTTTTGACTTTTCAGTCAAAGGGAATAATGCTCACTTAGTGACATTATACCTGGTATTCTTCTTCACAATAACACTTTTCTACCAATGTCAGCAGCAGGAGGCTGAAAATGCAGTTTAACACATACTCTGTGATAGTGAATTTGAATAGCCTTTTTTTGAGAGGGAGCATTACCCTTCCACTGGGCACTATACACAACACCATTACGTAATTAAGCATCAATTAAAATGCTATTAAAATAAGATGTTATCCTGTTGTCTTTTCAATGATGTTATCTTGGCACTGCATCTGCCTAATCTCCTCAGTTAGGATATTAGACCCAGTGCCATTAAGGTTAATGTGCAACATGTTTATAATGTATGTTAGTGTGTCATAACATATGTCAAACATGAAACCTGATCATAATGATGATAATGGACTCACAAAGGAATATACAAAGAATCAGAAAAATATGTGAACTGATTCCTGTCTGAAAGATTGTGTAGGCATTCAGCTAGGTGTTTGGTGCTTTCAAGCTTCATCTAAGAACAAGGAAAACAAAACTGAAATTGGAGTGGAACTTGATAAAGTCTGTATGGAAATATGACAGCAGATAAATATATTCAGGGCCTAACTTTGTTCTAGAGTCCTCAAGTATACCTCTAAATGCCAATGGCTAACATTTTGTTACAGTCTTCCCATGATAATTCACTGGAAAGGCATTTTTCATCACAGTGAATGGCAAAAGTGCCAGCAGGTGAATTTTAAAATGTGCAATACGCAGTCTAGCTAATGATGATTTCTGGGCAGGCTACATTTTCTGGGTGATCTCGAAAGTATTCTGTGCCTACTGAGGTAACAGCTTGATTCAAGTACTGTCAGAATAATTATTTAAGACCATTGCTGACAAAATTCACTCTTTTCTTTTTTATTCAAGACCACCTGAGATAAAAAACCTGAAATAAAAAGGCACACATGAGTTTAAAGTTCCTGTCACTTCTTCTATTTATGTGCATGACATATTGAAAAATAACTTGCTGTCTTATGGCAAGTCAAAAATAAATTTTTACACATTTCTCAACAGCTATCATCAATCAAAACATAGATTTGTAGTCAAAAGATTAAGCTCTTGATACATTTGAATTTTTGCTATTGCATTAACATCTTAATAAAAAATTGGATACCTTAGCATACCCTAGCCAAAAACAATGGGGAAAACATGATCTGAACTGCTAAAGTAATGCTCAACTACCGTACCTAGTAACAATTTTTAACTAGTTAAGATCTAAATTTA
The DNA here is from genome assembly GCA_013399895.1 of Serilophus lunatus. Classification (NCBI taxonomy): domain Eukaryota; kingdom Metazoa; phylum Chordata; class Aves; order Passeriformes; family Eurylaimidae; genus Serilophus; species Serilophus lunatus. The sequence goes on from VXBA01002753.1 coordinate 77,770, forward strand.
CTTTTTTTTTTTTTAATTTCTTGTGTTACAAAATGAGATTCCATGCTGATAGGGAGTTCATGGAGAAAAACAATATCCAGCAGATACATTTACCTGTAAACAGGAGTGTCAGATTTATTTTCAGTATAAATTCATCTAAGCAAGTTTGCCAAGATTTTTTTTTTTAGGGGATTTATTCCTTTCCAAATATCTTACTTGCAGGCTTTAGACTGTTCTTTGCCAAGATTAGAAATTGAGAATACAATCTAACTGTTGATTATATGAGTTGATTCACCTCACACTTGAAACAGGCATGAATTGCCTTGTTGAAGCTTCCTTATGTTGCCATTTAGGGAGACAAGACCAATGGCCAAGGCAAATTTGATGTCTCACTTCCACATAAAAATGTTAGACAAATCTATCCTAAATGTTCTCAATAAGGTGAACTTTCCCCTAAGAAATAGGTTATTTTAGAACCTGAAATCTCCTACAACCTTAAAAAAAAAAACCACAATTAGACATTTTGAATATATTTACCAAAGAGAAATTTGACTTCAACAGGAAGGAATATATTTGTAACTTTCAGAACTGAAAACCCCCTAGATATGTACAAAAGGCAGTGATATTTTGTTTTGATAAAACTATCCCACAATCAATTTTCAGAACAGAAAATCTGAGATTGTTGAGTATTACTACTCAAGGACTTTAGAGCTGTTTACATTGATAAAGATATGCTGTTCAGGTTTCATTGTAGCTCAACCAGTGAGTGATTCCTTGCTTTCTACAGGAAGTTGCTATGATGCAATACATTTGGGAACACTACAAAAAAATATTTTGAATTAAGAAAACCCCTAAGAAACAACTGTAAATTATAGAAGAGAGAATTCTCCACCTGACACCTCACAGTTACAGTGATCAGGATCTGTCTTCAATCCTCTAGCAACTGGAGGAGAAAGAAGAGCTCCCAAATGCTTTTGTAATTATCATTATCTTTTTTAATACATAATCATCTGAGTATGTGCCAGCAAACATTCATCACCCATCTGTGGCCATGCACAGAAGTTATCACAGCCCAAAAGCTGGCATAATGCACTGCTGGCTGTGTGACAGCTGAGTGGAAGACAGACTGCAGAAAAATCTGTGATCAGAGAGAGGATGGAACCTGGGAGTTCAACCTACAAACCTTCCCTGGGCTATTCTGTAACTGTCTGTGGCAGATGAATGAACTTACTTGCAATGAACTAACTTTATATCATAAGCCTAGCATTTTGTTAAATAGGGTGACCTCTAGAAATTTGAAGCTACACCTTCTTAGAACATTAATGAATCACGAGTCTAAGCATAATTTTGTTATAAGCAACATATGACTAGAATTTTCATATTGATCCTATATGCTTTAAATGCTTTCTTATTAAGCTATAACATACACTGCCAAGTTTATTTTTACACACACACAAAAAAAAGAAATGTAAACTGTGGTGAATTCTGAATAGTTGTTTTGCACAAATACATCATCACATTCAAAGAAACATTTAAACACAGCATTTCCCTGATCAAAATGATCTGGGGTGCAGCATCCCTGCCCATAGCAGCAGGGTTGAAACTAGATGATTTAGTCTCTTCCAACCTAAACCACTGTATAATAGTGAGAAAATAGTCAGATCTTCTGGTGAACCTGCTCCACACACACAAAAAGACAACTTCAGTGTCAAAAGGGAACATTCCAGAAATGTTTTTCATCATTTTATGATTTCAAACAACAAAAAAATCGTTATTGTATTTGACATTCATTATCATTAACTTTAACCTAAACTAATTTCTTCTTGGACTTCTTTCATTCATTAGAGAGACATGTTCCTTCAAGGCAAGATAAAATAGTAACTGAGCTTTAGGTAACCTGAATATCATTGATGGTGGAGCAACATTCTTCCGCTTGTCTGCAAAGCGAATCAAGGAAGCTGACCTATATCTGAAAATGCTTCTTCTCCACACTTCCTTCTCTGTTTATGTGGATCTGAGCAGGCACCAGTAAAGCCATGACAGCAAGAAGGAACACACAAAAAAAGCCCACCTTGAGACAAATCTCATAGTTACAAACTGTGTTTTTGATGACGATTCAGATACGGGTGTTAACACTATCTGCAGATGAAAAAGCTGTAGTTCATTTGTGGGCAGGAACTTCAACAAAACCAAGTGAAACACCCAGAAGTGAAAGGATCGAAGTGGAGTAGGAGGGCAACACAAGCCCCAGTCTCTGCATATTTTTCTTTCCCTCATGATTGTTTGCTCAGTGGACCATGCTAACACAGATGTGGTGTCCTAGAGCTGTAGTGTGATTTCACCAGTGTTCATACAACACTTCTGCTATCACAGTGTGATATTTTGATATTCTGATTTGAATGGACTAATTTGAGTTATTACACTTAGTTAAATTCTGAGCAAATAATGTATTTCTTTGCACCACCTTAATATCCATGAAATACTTGCCAATAATATAAGGATGAAAATATGTTACTTTTCCCTTAGTCAGAAAGAGTAGTTTGAGCCAACATTACTGATTTTATATTCAAAGCAGATGATCAATTTGAAGTTAGTAGGATGTAAGTCAGATCAAGATTTTTTCAGCTTCTCTGAACTATGTCTGTAAGCAATGACCATTTATATGACATTTACAACTTCAGAGAACTTCAGAGCTTGAAAACTGTGAACTGACACCACAAAGAAACCTGTTTGCTAACTACTGTTAGAACAACGTTCACAGAATGAGCCATAAAGTTTAATGAAGATGCACTGAAAACAATGTGTCTTGACCGTCCTTCTAGTACAGGTATTTCTCTCTTAGTTTCCTCCTAATTTTTTTTATCTATCACTTTTAAAGTGTTCTAGGTAAATCTGTTGTGTAACAGTTTTATTTGAGAAACATCCTAAACACTATTTCTATTCTAGTTTATGAAAGTTTAGACTTTATCATTTCCATCTCCATTATTTTCAGAAAAATGTGGGTTTATTTATTTGAACTGATATTAATTTTTCTGTTTATTTATAGTGCTGGAGATATATATAAATTTTGCAGTCTAACTACCTCAACTTTTTCAGCTTTTATTACTTCTTCAGCGATGCTCATCACAGATAAGAATGTCTTTCTGCCTGGATTTTGAAAGGATTTTTCAACAACATAAAAACTGTCAAAATTTAACAGAGAACTGACTTCATATTTAAAATCAGAAAATAAACAATGTTCTGTCTTATAATATACTGGGACACTTTTGAACAGCAGCTATAAAACTGAAACGTTATTTGTTGTCTTATGTCTGTCAAGGCATGTCTGTTGGGAGACATGTCAAAGACAGACATTTCACATTTCCTGAATATAGTAATATGTTTAACCTTACTAGTCAGAGGCAGCATTCTTTTTTGTTTTCTTTCACCGTCCTTCAAAACATTTTGAGTCTCTACGATTCACCTTCTCTTACCTTTATTCATGAATGACATACAAAGCCTAAAATTCTCATTTTGAAACATAAGTATATTCCTAGCAATATTGATTAATCACTTATTTATCTTTGTAAATAGAATACCACAGTTGTCCTATCACACTAATAATGTCTGCGATTCTTTTAGTGTTATCTTGTACTTTGAGGATTGTGTTCAGCAAAGTGATGCTGTACTATCATTTCATTAAATCTTATCAGTAGTAATCTGAATAATTTTCCCATATGGAAATAGTTTATTTGCATTTTTAAATTGCTATTTACATTTTTTAAACCTAGTTTCCACTGAGAAAATGTTATTATTTTAAAATCAACAATGCTATTTAGGTCAAATGATTACAGATATTTTAGAATATATCACTGTGAAATACTATAATTCTTCCTTGAGTTGTAGAGTGAGTTTTGTTGACATATGTTGTCCTGCCATCTCTCTTCTCCAGGGCATGAGATCTTCTCCTTTAGCTGAATCTGAAGTTACTTGTTTAAATAAAGAAAGTAGTATTAGATTCATCAATCTGAACAACACAGAGGAGAGATTAGAGGCAGAAAGTGATGACTGAAATGAAAAAGTAAATTTTCTTTCCCATTTATTACAGTTAAATTTTCCAATTTTAAAAGAACTTGGAGATAATAAATTTAAAATATAAAATTTCTTTATTCTCTTTAACATCAGAGGTTCTATTACAAAATAACTTCTTATTTAAAATGTATAATTGAGAAGGTGTATGCCACTTTTAGACAGGAATATCCTGCGATATCATTAAATTGTATTCTTTTTTGGAGATATTTTAATTGCCAAAATACCAAAAATCAAGCTCATGTTGCTGGCAGGAGCAAACTGTATTTATAATGCTCTATTGATAGCAACTTTATAGGAGCTTTCCATCAATATAACATAATTTTTTTTAAACAATTTCTACATAAAAATATACTAATAAAAAATTAGGTAACATAATATCAAGCATATAATTGTAAACTATGTAGAGGTAAAAGAAAATTGAAATCCCTTTTTGATAGGTTTTTTTTTAGTTTCTCTATTAAATTAAAACAAAATCCTAAACCAAAATAATTTATGAAGAAAGAAAAAGTACAGCCATACACTCATGAAAATATGCATATGAAACAACATAAGCATTTTAAAATATGTTTATATGCAAACATTAGAATTTACTGAGATATCCACCTAACACAATGATGCATTAGCCATAATGATTTAAATAGATTAATGGAATGTTGTAATACTTCAATAGATCAATGTAAAGTTTTTACATTTTGCTGATGTCTTCATATAATTAGAACAGACTTGAACTAAAGCATTCAAAATGTAACGTGATGGTAATAACTACTTCCAGCTATCTAGATTATTATGGCTATATTGTAATTAATGATAATAATAATGATTCTGATTACATCATTAACTTTAATAGATAATGAATAATTAAGAGTATTTTCCTTTCATGAGTTAGTTTTGTGTATACATGCAATTGTAGATAGAAAGAAAACTCTTTATAGAAATATTTCACCTTGAATCCTAATTATATGTCAGTGGTGTACTTTAATCAAGATGGAAACAATGTGTTTCACTAAATAATTCGTAAGACCCTTTGATTTTCCTATGAAGCTTTATGACAGCATTACATCTAATATAGCTAACTATAAAATATTATGTCAAATTTGAAGAACCTCTCACCTCTGAACTTCACTATCAATTAAAAACTATTAAAACATGTTTTAGTATGACACTTCTCAGAGTCATTTTTCCCATCCCTATATCATAACAACTATTAATTCAAAAGTGAAATATGTAATTTTTTGAGTACAAAAACAAATTATTGAAGAACCTAGTTTTCAATTATAAGTCCATTTCAACAAGTCTTTTCAACCAAGATATGTCAAGTAACACCATAATAAATCTTCAAAGTGTGTGGTCTATAATGGAGAACCAAGATGCGTAGTACTTATCTTTTAAAGACCAAATCTCATTATGACTTTCAACATTCTTTTTCATTAATGAGATACCATTAATGATAAATATTACTTATAATAAAGATAACGTTTACTTAATCAGGTGCACCCATTGTTCTAGAATGTTTCTAAAAATACTCTGCAATATGCTGATGTTTTATTTATTGCATGGTGTAGTTACATTCCATGTAGAAACACGTTTATTTAATTATGTTAAAATATATGTTGATAGTAATAGCTTGCCTTCTTAATTCCTAATTTTATTTGAATGATATAATGTTCTCAAATGATCCCGTTATCTTCCCTAATTTCTGGACGGGTTCTGTCTCTGTAATGGTTTTCAGGAGCAAAGGTCAGAAACAAAATCCATGCACAGAGAACCATATATGCAAGCTCTGTGTTCTTACAGTGTTTGTTTCCCACCTTTTCTCTGCATATCTACATTATGAATCAGAATCAGTTCCATCATCTATCATTCACTCAGTCTTAAACTCAGGAGAAAAGCATGCATTCCAAAAATAATACTGTCAATGATTCTTGAAGCAAACATTATGAAGGAAGACTAAACACAATTAATCTGTGATGCAGAGCCTTTCATCTTCAATTTGCCAGTCTTAATCTAATGAAGTTCAGCACTGCATCACAGTCAATACAGTCTGACGAGTGTTTGTTGACCTAAGAGAAATGAATAAATGGTCTATTTTAGTTACTTCTAGACAGCAATTCATATTACAGAAAAATGTTCCAAAACTTCATTGACAACCTTCAGTGGAAAGATAAGGAGCACTAAGTATTTAGAAAAAGGGATCTGCTGTGGCCCTCAATAATGCTTCAGGCAGAGTTTGATATTCATTATTAAAGTTTGTGCTGGTCTTACTTTTTTTGGTACTGTTGCTGTGTATAGATGGAACACTTGCTCAGAAGACTTTCAAAATTATTAATACTATTACCTTTAAAATTTTATCAATACATATAGGGATTGTTGATTTTATTGGACAACTGATTAGTAAATATAATGATATCAAGGCTTTTATAAATAGTTAATTAAAGTAGGCCTCGTAGAATATGCAAACAGATGGACTATCTGAAAAGAATGTGCTTACAAGATTAAGATGACAATGTGAGAGTAATATTCTTAAAAATATTCTTAATATTCTTAAGAATAATATTCTTAAGTATAAATATATACAAATACATACACATGAATAGAGAAAGTAAAGGGAAGTCTACTCATTGACTACAGGGTGACCCAGTGCCCTATATTAAAGATTAATTTCAAACAGCTAGTTAGCAAGGTGTCCTGGTTTGGTGGACAAAATATTGTTTTATAAATTCTGGATAGAAGATATATTAAAGAAATAAAAATCTATTATATGAGGTAGAAAAAATGGCATTAAAAATATTAAAATACCAAAAACCCACTGAGGAAAAACCAACAATCACTTCCCAAACCCCAAAAACCACACAAAGGCACACAAACACAAGTTCCACCCCTCCAGGCAAAAACAAAACAGAGAGAACTTATTTTCCATTTCAATGTCCTAAAGTGTAGCTGATTGAGGTAAACAGTAGGGGCATTAGCAACTGCAGAAGATAGCGTCGATGATGGTTGGAGGGTGTGTGCCTGTTGTCTGTCACTTACTGGTCTCTAGAACACGTCACGGGAGCGGAAGGACAGCTGCTGGAGATGGGAAGGGATCCAGGAGCTCACCAACAAAACCATCAAGCTCACGGCAGGAAATAGCAGTAGATCCGAGGAAGAGCAGTGGCTACAGCTGGGACCAGCGAAAAAAACACGTGGTGGTTTCAAGATGGCAGTCGCTGAAAACTCCGAGAAGCGAATGACCACCTTCTCCAACCAGCTCCAGATGCGAAGAGAGAGAGAAGCTGGGAAGTCCTCTGGTTATATAGTCCTCAGGCCCTCCCAGAAAACTCTGTCCTGCGTGCCTCCCTCAGCCTGCCCCAGAAGAGGGACAGACTCACTCCTTGCTGAATTCTTATTGGTCCCTCTGGTCCCATCCTGCACTGGCTCTGCCCCAGCTCTGCCCCAGCTCCGCCCTCAGAGCTCCGCTGGCTGAAACCGCCTGTCAAAGAAATGGCGGTGGGGATGCTCCTCCTCCACGCCACCGAGCGTGGTCCTGTTGCTGCAGTGGCTGCCAGTGGCCACCAAGCCCCCAGAGGAGCCTGGCCTGCTGCCAACAATTTGACTGGCCATGGCTCTCCCATCCTGCTTCCCAACCAGAATCCACAACGGCTGTCTGCGGGATGCTCGGTGAGCTCTGCCACTCAGAGCCCCAAACCCCCGGTGGCACCGTTGCCCTCCTGAGCAGTGAATCCTGCCAAGCCCAGCATCAGCCAGGGGTCCAATCCAGCAGAGGCTTTGCTGCCTCCTGTCCCCAGGAGAAATCTATCCCATCCCCTGCAGGACACAGCTGCTGTGCTGCCTGCTCCTAGCCTTCTGGCATTCCCAGGAACCCCTGGCTCCCGTGGTTCCCGGTACTGAGAGGAACAACTGTTCACCCACCACGGCGGGGGGAACAGAGGAGCCATCACTCCCCATGGCCATCAGGACTGAGGCAGCTCCTCCAAAAAGGCAGCTTCGCTCCCGATATTCCCAGCTCAGCCCACGCGCTCAGATGTGGCAAGGGCATGCTGCATGCAACAGGCTTCATTGTGCCCAGCTCGGTGGCTGGCTAACCCACAACAAAATGCAAGTGATTTTATACCACTATATAATATGAGAGTAAAAAATGAAATAGGTTTTGTGTTAGAAAAGGAAGCCTGCTTACTATTTTGATGATGTCTTGCCATGTCCATAGGATAAGTAATAAATAATTTTATACATGAGTTCTCCTGATTCCTTCAGATTTTTTTACATATTTCTAGGATTTTAGTTTGACTGTGTAATTTCTCTCATGGGCCTTCTTGTTAGGCCTTTCCCAGGATTTGTGAAGCTCTGTTTAACATTCCTTTTGAGACAAATATGCAAGGACATTGCAGAAGGCAAGATAAAGTAGTGGTCTAGAGAACCTGGAAAACTGGGGGGTGAGGGCAGTTCCAGGAATGTGGCAGGGGTGAGACAAAACTCTGGTTTGAAGTGTCGAGGATGGAAGAGTTGATGAATGTTATAAATGTGGGCTGATAAGGGTGGCTGGTGCGTGTCTTTGGATCTGGAAGCTTCATTGAAGAACCTGCACCTTCTTTTACTTGTATTGATATTGTTTGTAAGTTTTCTTCCTCTGCTTTAAGACATCATTCCTATGCATCATCATTTTTCAAAAGCAAAGAAATTATTAGGGAAAGTTTTATTTTAAAATAATAAATTTTGTTTAAATTAGAATTCTGAGAACTCTCTACTAATTTTGTGAAGGACACTAAATCTTACATATTAGGGATAAAATAGCCATAATATAGAACAGGATTCTCTTGTTTGTTTCAACTCCAGATTAAATTACATCAGACATTTAATGAACGACAACTTGATAGAGCATCTAAGAAGAATACTGAGAGAAGGAACAGAGTAGCAACATGACAGGGATAAAGAAAGGCTGATGGAAAGAACATCGAGGAAACAAAACAAAAGAAAGAAGTTATGAAAAGCAGGTTCATAAATGGCTGCTAACAAAGATATGAGTAACTTCGCAAAGATAAGGGGAGTTAATGAGTATTCACCTAAAAAGAGGCAACTGCTCTGACATCAATGTTCAAGGAAATACAGTTTATTTATAGTTAAGATCTAAAGGATTAAAAGGATGGAATATAGGGCAGTCTTCCTAGTCTTCTAAAATAAATGAGGTTCAAGTTTTATAATTCTCAATAAACCATCCTTAGTTTATATTTAAATCCTGAAAGATTTTTCCAAAGGAAGGGAAGAAGGCATCAAAGCAACTGCTATTGAACAATATATTATACACATAACTCTAGAAGTCTTAACTCTATTGACCTAAGAAGCTTACAAAGAACAGATGATACTGAAGAAAACTCTTCAGTACCTTGATAGTCTGATGGACATGAGCCTGGTTAAATATCTATAAAAATGAAATTAAAAATTACTCTATCTCTTGAAATACACAGCAAAGTTTTCAATTAGGATATTGTAGCAACCAGTATTCAACTCCTATTTTATTTAGTATTTTCTTTACTAACAAGCTGGAAAAAGCCTCACACTTCAATTGCATTTACAAATAACGCATCTGATTAATCAGTTAATTTTTGCAAAATTTTTTGTTAATGCAAAATGTTATTTTGTACTAGACGCCAAATAGTATTATAATAATGCTACAGGAGATGCTGTAAATAGAGTAACAACACAACATTAAAAAATCCTTGGAGAATTTAAAAAATCTAGATAAAATCCATGAAAAATAATGTATCATTATTACACTTCTAGAGTATATCTACTCAATATGATGGCGTCACTTATGAAGCAAAAATATACAAAGTCCCCAAGGTAAGAGAGAACAGTGAACCAGGCGTCAATAGCTTATAAACGTTTTCAGATTTAGAGGTGCATGGCAGCTTTTGGGAGAGCTGAATGACCTGTGGTACTCTCCCATTGCCTTTCCCCATCATTAACACCTTTCACTGCACAGCTGTGCAGCCATTCTGCCTTCAAAACGGAGCTCTTGTGCAGCAACAGTGTAGGTACTAAACTCTAGGGAAGGGCAGTTAGTTAGTTGGATATAAAGATTTCCTTTTAAATGAAAAAAAAAAGTTTAATTCTCTGCTATAATTTTATTAATTTGTCTGATCAATGTCTAATTCAATCTTTAAGAACTGTTTTTAACTCTTTAAGAGAGTTAAATTTTCCTAAGTGGTTCATACAAGTATTAGTCACTCTGAATTATTCTGGCTGTGAAAAAATGGATTCATAACCCTGTGACACATTTTTTCGCCAACCCATTGATCAGTATACATGCTGGGGATACCCTAGGCCCAGCTTCAAAATCCTTATTATCAGAGAGACTCCAAACCTAAAACTGTAATCACCATTACTGAGCTGTCAGACATCAAAGTGACCACAGATAGGAAAGCTGAACTTCATCCACTTGCAGGGCAACAATACTGTTCATAGAACTAAATTTTAGAAGCCTTGGAAAAAAAAAAAAAAAAAAAAAGATTTTTAACTTCTGGTTAGAATTTGGAATATATGGAGTCTAGTTTTTAATTAATAATCATACATCAAAATTTTAAAAAGAAAATAATAAAGAATAAAAATAAGTCATTCTCAACAAATTTATTTTCTTATTTTAAGTTTAAACCACCTGCTTCACATGAACTCATTGGATTATTTTTCTCTATTTTGATTGGTGGAAATAAAAGACTATAAATTAGTAAAAAGTTTGTTCTTAGAGTTAATTGATGCACTTTCTTTTCCATCACTATATTTTCCTTATGAAAATATTAAATACCTTGTTTTGAGTTAAAAAATACACTTCAATCTTGTTACAAATACATCTATGAATAAACAAACCACTTCTCTATATATAAAGAGAAGCTTTTCTCATTAAAACAAAACAGATAAAAGCAGTTATTATTTTTTAGCTTGCAACAACCCTTATGTAATTTTTCAAGTTCCGCATTCAAAACAGAAAATGAATTCTTTTCTGAGGCCTAATTATGACCAACACCATCCCCCCCAACCAATAACCCCCAAATTTTATTCCAAACATATTTCTGCCTTCTTTATGCTTGCAATTTTTTTTAATGATTAGTAAGAATAAGAATTCAAAGGTTTAGTTTATATGAGAACTGTGTTTTCATTGTCCTCAAGATGACCTGAAGAGTTTATGTCAGAAAATTGGTACAAAGCCTCACTGCAAGTCTAGTTATATATTCATACACAGTAGTAGTTTACAGCATCAATTGGGTTATTATGCAGGACTGTACTACACTTCCAAGTAATTTACTAAGATTTTTTTTCCTCTTCTTATACCTTCTGACATTTAAATATATAATAAACACAAAATTCAGTGCCTCATCTACTATAACATAGCTTAGCTTAATTATAGACAACAGTGATTTGTAGAACTGATCTTCTAGCGCTTGATATTGCTTATGCAATATTACAAAACTTGTTACATCTAGATTTGAAAACATTCCTGTTTACAGGAAGATTAATTAATAGTTCCCTAATTATCCATCCTAAAAGACCAAGAGTGTTACCAGTAGCAATCTGTCTTGTCTTGAACTAGCTCAAGTCCCTGTATCACTTTGTTGTGCTAAATAACTACATCCATATTGTGGTATTTCAAGATTAAAGGAAACATTCAGTTGGACATTCTGTTTAATCAGCCATAATATATTAAAGATTAAGAGTGGGTGACATTTCTTTTACCAGACTTCAGTGTCCAGGACTGAGTTCGTTTGCCATCCCCACAAGGCCATCAAGTCTGGTGTAGTCCCTAAAAGAGACACACAATTTTTGGGGTTAACAACTACAAGCCGTGTGGGGAACCTTATGACTTCTTAGATGTTCAGACAACTCTATTAAGCTGCTAGAGAACAGATGCCAATATATGAATGAGTTTTCCATTGTCCTTAAGTGGGGTAAAAGATATGTTAAACTGACCGATTTCATACACCCACATTAGGACAAGGCAAATCACATCCTGCATAAACCTTCACCAGTATCTGTGGAAAAAAAATCTACTGTCATGGTTTAACTCCAGCTGGGAACTAAGTCCCACAGAGCTGCTTGCTTAATCCCCAGTGGGATGGGGGAGACAACTGGAAGGGTACAAGTGAGAAAACGCACAGGTTGGCATAAAGGCAGTTTAAAAAGTAAAGCAAAAACCATCCAAGCAAGCAAAATGAAACAAGGAGTTCATTCATGACTTCACTTGGGCAGGCAGACATTCAGCCATCTGCAGGAACGTGAGGCTGTATCACCTGAGGTGGTAACTTGGGAAGACAGAGCACCATTACTCTGAAGGTCACACCATGTCTTCTTACTCCCCAGCTTTATATGCTGACCATGGCGCCATATGATAGGGAATATTTCATGGATCAGTTGAACTGAGCTGTCATGTCTGTGTCTCCTCCCAAACTTTGTACACACACAGCCTCCTCATTGTTGAGGTGGGATGATGTCTTAAGGAGTATGCCTTGTATTTCTGGGGATTCACTTTAGTTAGGTAGCTTGAAAACCAAAGGCCCATAAAGGCCCCTGTGTTCAGATGTTACCATTCTTCTGTATAAACAAGAGGTTAGTAAGAAAAAACATAGGCTTAGGCCTCCCAGTCCTACACAGGAGGAGTTTCATTTCCATTGTGACAAGAGGTAGTTACCTGTAATTCCTGAACGGTGGTTTTTCTCTCCACACTGAAGGAGCTGTATTGCTAACGTCAGTTACATGTCATGTTACCCCACGACGCAGTAATCCGAGTTCGTTGTGTGAAAGGAATGAGGAACACAATCCTGTGGTTGTGACCAGGTTCAAGGCTTAGATTCTTGCCCTGTGTTTATTCAGAGTTTATATAGATGATTTGAACCCCGCGCCCAATCTCATCATTGGGTGGTTTAAACAAAGCTTACACACTCATTGGCTCTAACCATACATGGGCTCAGATGCTTGATTGGTTGCTGTAGTTGTCAATTATCCCTTTGTTTCTCTGCTGGGGAGGGGGCTTGTGTTTTTCCACTCCTGGAAGCTTCAGGCAGCTTCCAGAGTGTTCCTGGCCCCATAGTTACAGGTAGTTAGTAACTCCCTGCTTAGCATAAATACCCACAACCAGAAATTACAGCCTTCCTTCACTGTATTAAAGGCTCTGCACTACTGTCAACTCAAATAAATTGCTATCCAGGTGAACAGGGGTCCGCTCTTTGACAAGTGTGTCACAAGAGGCCCTGGGGTGCTCGCTCACTGTTTACTCATTAGTAGAAGAGTAAATACATTGTTCTTTAGGGTATGTGTTCAGATAGTCAATGCTGACTTGTAGCTACACTAAGAAGAAAAGGCCACAAGTTGTAAAAAGATGTTAAAAGTAGTAGAAGGAGAATATTTTTTAAAAATGTTAAAAGTAGTAGTGAAAGAAGATAATAGAAAGGAGGAGCAGTCATCAGAATTGCTAACTAAGGTAGAAATTACTGAATTATCATTATACAAATGGCAAAGAAGTCTACAAAGTCAGGAAAATAACCAAACAGCATGATGAAAAAAATCTCTTTCCTAAATCTAGACAACACCTAATTCTCAAAAAGTACATCTGTATGAATAGCTGAATCTAGTTTGTAAGAATAAGACAGATTATAATTTTTGACAAAAACTCCCCTTAAGTATATTTAGTTCATTAAGATTATGTCTAACAGCAGCCTGTGGTTATTCCTTCACAGCAATGTAAGCAAAAGACATCTGAGTTCTAGAGCGTGCTATCTATCCGCCCTCGAATTTTCCAGCTTTTTCTGCTACCTATACATAGCCTGGCATTTCAGAGTCTGTGTGAGTGCTCACACATTGAAACAAGTGGTGTGACTGTTCTGGATCAGGTAATTCTCTCACAGGTCTAGAGCAACTGAACAGCCCTAGCTGAACTACATGTGGGATTCTACATTGCCAAGTTTTAGGATGGGATATCTCCTGTAAATGTCACCCAAACTATAGCAGAAACTATGATGCTGTTTGGATTTGTTTTGTTATTTTAATCATTTGATTCTGCAGGCAAATTGGGCTCGAGAGTGAGATAAGCATGCATAATCTTATCATTAAACAAGTGATAACAAAAGATAACAAATAGTCATCCAAATTTGCATGTAAATATTTGACTTGAAACCTGATATTAATTTTGCATTTTTACCAACATGAAACATCAGGAACTACTGCCCAGAACTGTTACATTTACTGACTATCATTTGTTTTGAGAAAATTATTACATTTTTGAAATTAAAAACTAGGGTAAGTAGAAGCCTATGTGTTCCTTACTCTTGTTTGTTTTTTTCCTTTCCCCAAACAAGCTTGTTCTAAAATCATTGTTTTAAATTTTATTCTAATGGATATTCAGAAAACTTATTGAAATCTAGTCCTTCTTGACCAAAATCCACAAAATAAAGAATAATCTCCAAGATGTCCCTCATTTAAGAGATGACAAAATATTAAAAATGTTCAGTTCCTAATAAAATATTATAATATTAAAAAAGGTTCATGTTTATCTCGATATGAATCTTACATAAAACATAAATAATGAAAGAATAAAAAAGACATAGTTCAAATCTTTATATGTATGGGCATGTGTACATGCATGAAAAGATGGATCTGGATAAGTCTGGCTATTAGATAATAGGTTCAAATAAAGGAGCAGGAGATTTGAAATGCTAGGCTAAATCAGAAAACTAAATATTTCTTCTCTCATTTTTTTCTTCTCTTTTGTTTTATAATTGACCATTTCTGTTATATTAAATGAAAATATTAATATGTCTGGCATTTAGAAGCAGTCTTGTAAATTCAATACTCTGGAGCTCAGAATTGGGTACCCTGAAGTGATGTGAATATGAACAGTTGACCTCCCTGATGCATTCCATCTAATCCATTCAATTTCCCTTTTTCACTGTTTGAATCTCTTTTCCCCCCTTCCCTCCCCCCCGCCCCAAACAGCTTGCCACGTTGCTGGAAGCTTGACTTGGGGATGGAGCTCTTCAGAAAGAATTCACATGGATCCTATTGTAAGGAAACCAATTTCATTTGTTTACAGTACATTTATTTGGAATTGTCATACCAGCATTGGCACAACTGCAGATTACATAGTGGTGTCAGGAGAGGTGGCAAAAACAATAGGCTTAAAAAGTAAAAGCTGATAACATTAGAATTCTCCCTTAGCCTAGCTATGTTAAAAAGACCTGAGGATGGACTTTGCAAACAAAAAACCCAGACAAACTATTGTCTGTTGCTATTTAAAAGGTCCTTTTATTTGGAAAAGTTTAGAATATCTACCTTCAATTAACTATAACATTTATGGGTTTAAAAAGCACAACATTTGGAACTCTTTATTATTATTGATTTATAGAAGTTATTAAATTAAATATTTTTATTCATTTGAGATAATGATTGAATTCCTTGCTGGGTTTTCAATATGTTTCATCCCATTGACATGTTTAGTAATCAGTGATCTAGGTTCCTCTGTACTGTAAAAAAAGAAAATAGTAACTCCGAATTGTAGCCCCTGCTCTAAAGAGCTCATGGCAACTAGACAGGCCAAGTGGTCATGTTAGACAAATGGCTGTGGTGGCACAAAAGGCGATTGCAAAACTGGTTGATCAGGCAATAGCCTCAGCATCCCACCTCCTTAGCTGTTTTCCATGCTTATTGTAATGACCATGAACATTTAATTCCTTTTTTTAAATATTTAAAGTAAACTTCATTTAGTGACTTTCTATCTGTCTTTTTAAACCTTTATAGTAATCCAAAATCTATCTAAAATGTCATATCACCTGTATTTATTACTGTCATTATTACTACTATCAGTTAATGTCTCTTATGGTGCAAATGAATCAGAGTTTGGAGTAGCCTGCTTATATATGGCAATATCATGTTCTTACAAATGTGAGGGCCATTTAAAGAATCACACGTTTATGCTCCTCTAATTTTAAAAAACTAAAAAACTGCTATAGTTTCAGCTACTTTGTTTAGTTTTTTCTTAAATATAATTCTGGTTAATTGTAACTAATATCAGCAACTATAAAACTTCTATTAAATTCCATTTCTTTATGTAAAATATGCTCTTTATTAACACACACATATACACAAGCACATACAAAAATTTCCCTTACTTAGAAATGTGGATGAAACTGCCCAGGAAACTTGCATTAGTACATTTGCTTTTATTCCAATGCCAGTTTTGTCACCAAGAAACTTAATTTGTGGCCTCCAGTGATATTACTTTTACTTCTTGTTTGTTTTATCATTCTTTTCAATTACAGTTTCTTAGCTAAGTCAGATTTACAATCACTGGTAAATGTATCTGAGAGGAAACAGAGAGGCTTCATTATTATTGGCTATCAGTTCCTCATGACTCTTGCAACTTTTCTCATTTACCTCTTTTTGGTGTTTTCTCAATTCAGACATCCCTATGCATCCCTAAGTGAATCTTAGAGCATCAGCCCGAGTCTGGTGTGTTACACTGTCAGCAAAACTTTTACATATTTCTTTTTGGCTTTGCTTTATGTCCCTTATCTATTTTAAATACTGCTTTGTGCAGAATGTAACAGTGAAAACAAAATCTTTAAAAGGAAAAAAGACAGCAAATGGAAGCTATCAGGACTACCTTAGTTTCCCCTCACACCAGGAAAATATTTTTTAAAATCTTGTTCCATTCTTCAGTAGTTCACAGAATCTGTGAAGCATCTTTCCTGTTCCTATTTTCTAAGAATCCTTGAAGAATATTTGTTACTCATTCTAATTGTACAGTTTGAAAACACATAAAATTAGCTATAAGTAGGGGGGAAAAAGCATTTTTACCGAGATCAAATTTCAGAGATATGACTCTATTCTCAGTGTAAAAAAAATAAAGCAAATTTGAAACATCTTGTAGTTTCAAACTATTTAAACAAAATTTAATTTTAAACACAAACTTGTGTATGAAACAAATTTAAAATGCTAAAAATATTTTAAAATAAACTACGTAGAGTAAATGTTTTAGCCTTTTTTGACATGGGAAGGTAAGTGTAAAGTGGAAAACTTTTTTGTTAATCTATCAGATCACTGCTCCTTCCTGAAGCAGCACAAGAAAGAGTGCTGGCAAGACTTATGACATTAAATTACTGAATAACTGCAGTCTTTAACAAGAGTAAAACTATCAAATAAAAAGCCATCAAAGGGAACTCATCAATGAAAAAGTGCACCCAATTTCTTGGGCTGGAAGATTCCTGTTTGAAAGATGCTGGTCCTTGATTGTCTTTCAACAAATACACAGCCTGTGGAATGCTCCTGCAAAAAATAGCTTCAAATGAATAAGAAAACAGTCAAACAAGCACCGGCTCATAAGAAAAAACAGACTTCAAGTAACAACACAGAACCAATCGGGTACAGTTCACACTTCTCCAATGAAAAAGCATATGAGGCAGAACACTCCAAGAATAAATGGATGATAAATGAGAAAGAAACTAAATATAAAAATATTTTGTAGGAAATAAATAATGCAGAATGGGCTGGGGGTTTGGGGATAGAGATGATTTTCTTCATAGTTGTTAGCGTGGGGCTATACTTTGGATTTGTGGTGGAAATCCCTGTGTTGATAGTACAGGGATGCTTTTGCTATTGCTGAGCAGAGCTTACACAGGGTGAATGATTTTTCTTCCCCTCACCATGCCACAAGCAAGGAGACTGGGAGTACAGAAATGGCTGGGAGGGGACACAGCCAGAACAGCTGACCCCAGCTGACCAGAAAGGTATCTCATACCATATGATATTGTGAACAATAATAAAAGCTGCAGGGAAAAAGCAGAAAGGAGGTGAGGACACATTTGGAGTTATGGTGTTTTTTCTTCTGAAGTCACTATCACACATGATAGATCCCCTCTTTCTTGGGAATGGCTGAACACATGCCTGCACATGGGAAGTAGTGAACGAATTCTTTGTTTTGCTTTGCTGGTGTGCATGGCTTTTGTTTTACCTTTCTCTCAACCCATGATTTTTCTTACTTTTACTCCTCTGGTTCTCTCCCTATTCAGCCACAGGGCTTAGCTCCTGACTAAGGTTAAAGCAAAACCCAGAAACAAAGAAGGAAAACCTAACTTCAATGGAAATATAACCTTATTAACAAAAGGAAAATCTACAGCAATTTCTGAAGTAAAAATGAGAAGAGAAAACCCAAGATATATATTTAAAATATTTTACAACATGAAATGATAAATTAAAAATAATTTCAATTTGATGACATTATCATTACAAATTTTCAACCAAATTTTCAACTTTTTTTTTTTTTTTTGCCTGTGAATCTGCTGTATGTATCAGAGATCTTGATAAAATCTAATTTGCTTCCACTATACTGAATGTTCAGCTGCAATTACTGTTTTCCCTCCATGTTTTGTCTCTCTTTAGGCATTTTTACCTACCACACAGGCATAGTTAACTTAGAATTTTTGAAAACATTTTCCTTTATGAGCTTCCAATGCTTAACACTTCACTGAGAATATTATTAAAAGTGGATTCTAGGTTATATATTTCATTTATAACCAAAATGGAACAGTTACATGAATATTCACTTATTTATTTGGTACTTCTATTTTTGTGAAGTGTAGACATTCTTCTTGCATGTATCCATCGAGTCATCCAATTAATAAAACCTGAATACCATAAAATTTAATAGAAAGCATAAAAATGTATTTCAATTAGCTCTTGGTAAATGCAATGTTCCATTAATTGTTATGTTCCTTTTTCTATAAGGATATACTGATTTAATCAATAGTACCATACATGCAAACTCACATTATCTTATAAAAATAATGACTTATTTTCCAATATTTGTACTTTTCAATAATACCATGACTGAGAATGCTGTGCATCTGATTCCTAGTCTTCTTTTGTTGATGAGATGAGCTTTCAAAATGAAGTTTCCCTTCACAATTATTCTTCTTCACTATGAATCTCTGTATGCAAATCTAAATTTGCAAATTAGAAAATTGGTTCTACTAGTGAAATAAAATATACATGATTGATGGATCTAACAGTCTGTCTCTTTATCATTTTATATTACAGTTACTTTTCATTTCCATCATTAATTAAAATATAGACAATAAACCAGTCAATGAAGAAGCAACAAATCATAGTAAAATGTTGAAAGTCTATCTACTGTGACAGTGAAAGCAAACAGTAGAGTTCTGACACAGTTAACTTCAGAAGACCCTAAGTTATTTTTCTCTTGTTTTCAAACTGAGTTTCACAGAAAGACAGTTTAGGAAGTGTGAAGAAAGATAGTTTTAAAGACGTTTTAATATCAGACATTCTCATTTCCCAGAATCATTGTTCATTAACATCTGATCCTGTAAGATGCTAAGTATATTTGTTGATAAACAGAGCCTCTTAATTCTTAGAGAAATACAAACTAAGAAAATAGCCACTTACAGGGCTCATGCCATGATTCACAGGATCAGGTCCTAAATGAGCTTTTCAATTGATTGGTTCCACACCAGCACATTTTTCCATTCAACATTTATCAAGAACATTTATTCACATTGAAAATGATTACACCATAGGATGACATGCAGCTACAGTAAATAGCAAATAGATTATTCAATTACTCTGTACCAGCACAGACAACAAGGTATGGAAAATATTAAATAAGTTCTGTGTTGCATATGCCTACTTGTTAAGACTTCAGCAGCATTCTAAATCCATTAACCTTTCTTCTGGCTCCTGCTTGGTTCCAAGAGGGTTGCATTTCTGATGAATTTGACATGGGTATGATAAATGAGCTATATTTGTAGATGTTGATTATAAGACCTATTTAACTTGCTGTCCACCATTCCTGTCATGCTAATGGATGGCCAGCAGCATGAATAAAGACAATTCCTCTAAGTGAGTAACAAGTGTTGTTAATGATAAAGTGTATCATCTAAGGTGCCTGCAACATACATCTGGTGAAGAGCCACGTGTAACAAAACCTATATGTTGTTTTAAGGATCACAGAATTATAGTTTCTTTAAGAAAGAAAATTTTCAAGTTGATCCTGAATATACATCTGTCTTTTTCCACATAGACAAATTCTACAGTTATTATAAAATTGTTAAGTGATAGCTAAATGATGTGGAACATACAGCAAAAAACTTATTTATTTTTTTTACTCTAGTGGATCATTGTTTACATTGCTAAAATATCCTCCTTGTGCATTAATAAGCACAACTTTGATCATACAAACATTATTTCTAGATTACAGTATAATACAAAAAGCAGTTAGTCATGCTATTTCAATGGAATTACTTGTTATTGAAAAACTCCAGTGTGGTCTCTTTCGAAAACAAATAAATTATGAGCTTTGTGGGCTGCCAACCAGACAAGTTTACATCCAAACGAATATTAAGTAAACATTTCAAGATACATATGCAGCAAAATATGTACAATGGAGATAGACTTTCCCTCTTTTTAACTAGCAAAAAAACCATCAGAGATCCACTTTGAAAGAAAGGAGCTAGATTGGGCAATATTTAATAACAGAAGTGGATTGCAAAAAAAGATTTAGAAGTCCTCCACAGAATCACATATTCTGTAGCACTACCCATTAAACAGATTTTATCATAGGGACACAGTAAATTACTCAGATACAGAGTGTCAGCAGTGTACACTGAAAATTCATTAACATTGGACAAGTCAAGAGCTCATGGCAATCACGGAAGTAGCTAGAATTTCATAGAATTATAGAATATCAGGTTGGAAGGGGACTTCCTCCAGTTTAACCTTTCTTGGAAAAAGCCCAGTCTATGGAAGATGGTGCAATATTCAGTTCAGCTGAATCTTAAAAATGTTGGACTTATCAAAGATTATGAAGAGTGGCCTCAGGTTTATGTAAGACATCTCTCTCAACACACTCAGACAGATATTGTCAGGACTCACCGATTTGTAGGAGTCAAGCTCCTACAATAATTCCCATACTAACTCTTCCTTCAGCGATGGTGGGTCCTTGTCTGAATTTTTGTTCCCAAGGACAGAGGTCCAATTGCTCTGTGAAGACAGAGGTGAAGATGATGGTGTTGACGGTGACTAATTCGCTTCACTGGTCCAACATTTTAATTCTGTTTCTTATCGTTGTGTACATTCCTGAAGGACTCTTGTGGTTTTTGACATCTCAGGCCAAGTCCAATTTGAGCTGATCTTTTGCGTTTTCTAACTGCATCTTTGTACACCCCAGCAATGCCCTTTCCATTCTCAGTGGGTGTTTATCTGCTCTTCCATTTCTGGCACAGGTGTCTCTTGGTTTTGAGCAGAACTAAAACCTCAAGTTAAACCAAGAGGATCACTTCCTTGTCTTACTTCCCTAACTTTTAAAGGGGATGAAACGTTTTTATGCTTTCAGGAGAATGCTTTTGAAAAACTCCCATCATTCATTAGCTACTTTATCCTCCATGGAAGTTTCCCACAGAATCATCCCCAACTGACCGAGCTGAAGTCTGTTTTTCCAAAATCTAAAAGCCTTTTCTTTAGTACTAATCTTCTGCATGTTCAAATAGATCCCAAACTGCATATTACTGTGGTCACTGGAGCCAAAACCAGTAACTAAAGTATTACAAAGCAGGTTTTCTGGGTTTGTGAGTAGCCTCATCCCTGGCTGACACATCTAACAGTTACGTGAGGAAGCAGACCTCTTTGCATTCCAGCAACTTCCTGTATGATGTGTGAACTGCTGTTCTGTTCTTCTAACAATTCCAACAGTTGTCTAGGGAGTTAAAGTCATCCGTAAGAAACAGCTTCTGTTGATCTGAAGCCTGCTTAGGTGACTCAAATATTACATTTTAGTGTTATTGTCTTTGGAGGTCAGTAGCAGATGCCTACTGTAAGATTCCTCTTGGAGAAAAACACTCTGATCTTGACACAAATACATTTGAGAGATCTTCCACAAATCATAGTTGACTTGTATTTATTCATAGTACTCCTTAACATAGAGCAGATCTCTTCCTCCTACTCTTTGTCTTTATTACGGTCTATAAGCCATTCATTGTAATCTTGCAGTCCTGTGAGTTGTCCCACTATGTTTCATTTATTCCAATGACATCATAGCTTTCAGACTGAAATTGCACAATGAACTTTCTAATAAAGGTCTAAGGAAGACATAACACAGGGAAATAAACACAAATAATGGAGTTCCTCCAAAGTATGTGCACATGCACATAGCTATATTTATGAAAGATTTGTTAAAGCAAGAAGACTGACTTTTTTTTTCTATTTATTCATATGAAGAAAGAAAAACAATAATATATAGGTCCTCATCAGCTTACAATGGTTATTCTCTCCTTCCCTATGTATCATCAGCATAGTCCCCAATAAGTTAGTATTGGACTGTCCTTGAAACTTCAGAGAAGGAAGATATTTCTAAAATTCTCACTTGTCATTTGGAAACAAAATAATCACAGCAAATATTGATGCAATTTATTGAGTAAAAACTATGTATTTTTTATCCTGGGGCACCATAAATTAGTATAAAAACCAGAGAGTTAGAAAAGTAAGGAGCAAGAGAGGAAAAGAGGATGGGTTTGGAAATAGAGGGTGAAGATGAAGGACTGAGAAATAAAGTGAAAATAGAGTAACAGTTTCCAGTTCAGCTATCCCTTTTCAAACTGTTTACTAGTACAGGCGCTCTTTGAAGTCAGTCCAGTCTCCTGTGTCCTTACTGTGCTGGTGGACAGATGACAGATTTGCCACTGTGCCCTCACACCAACTGCATCCAGCTGGTTCTCTTTCCAAATGACCTCCTAGCTGTGCCTGTTTGCTGTGTATTTCTAGTCCCTTGATGTTCCATTTATTCAGTCCTGTCATTTTCTCCTAATGTAAAGCTTGTGCTCTCCTGGCGGGGGATGTCAGCATCAAAAATCTCATTCTCTAAAGCATGACCAGTTGAATTTGTACTACCAATGCCCTTGCAGACACAGTAAATCCAATCCATTTGTTGCTTTCATTTTTTATAAGCATGTGTGATTTGAATACCATGATTAAGTGGGAGATTTTATTGAGAATATTTATACCCAACATAGTCAATAGTTCTGTGAAATGTAGTGTTCTGCTGGCTCTCATCACCAAATCTGTGTGGGTAGCAAATACAAATGCAATGCCCACTGAAATGCCTACTATTCAGGTCACAAGAAATTCTTACAGATCAGCTCAGATTGGCTTTTTACATGGACTCTTACGTGAGATTTAGAGCAAGATTTTGAAATGAAGCTTTCCAGATAATATTGTTTCACAACCCTTTTTAAGATGCAACAGTATAGAGTTTTAGTTTGCCATTTTTAGTTTGTCACACTACAAGAGATAAATGCAAATTCAGACAAATTACGAATTGTCTTAAATATTGAAAAATACCAAACTATGTCTAAGTATATATAAATTGAAAAAAATGTCTGATTAAAATCTTAATATAAAACGTTCCTTTTGGAATTTTAGAGGACCATCGTTAAACTGAAACATTGAATAAATATTTTGATAAAACAAAATCATTACAAGATGTGCTTGATACTAAACATAGGGTAAACAAATAAGGTGGTAGGTGCAGAGTATCAAGCCAAAAGAAATACTGAATTTAAAAAATCCCACAAAGGTGCTCAAGAGAAAGTAGTGTTACAGAGAAGTCAAATATTAGACAAAACCGGAAAACATTTTTGTGCAATCCTTCTGAGCAAAAATAAAGAAACATATATGCATAAGCGAGATTATTTCTACTGCTGGGATGTCACTAAAAAAACACGAAAACAACCAACAACAAAAAGACAACAAAAAAACCCAGCAAACATGTGACATAGAAAGAAGGGTAACAGAAAAAAATGTGATTGTAATAGGCATCTTTTATTTTATTTTCCATGTTTGAAAACCTTTTGCCAAATGTGTTGTTATACAATTATTACCACATGATCCTTGTTCTGTATTTTTCCTCCAGTTTAGGAGAAATATTGTTTCAGTATCCAGCTCACTTCTGAACTAGCATAAATACTGTAGAGACAGAGTATGACTTTAAGATTCTGTTTACATTTCTAAAGATTATCACAAATTATTCTCAGGTTCTGAGGCGAAGTGACAATAAATTACCCCATCACTTAGAGTATTATGTCAGTTCTCTTCTGGACCCTTTGTGGTTCTGTGGAGCGAGCATAACTTCATGTGTTACATTGGTTCCAATCATCTGTAATAGGCATTATGCTTCAGGTCACCAAAAAGATGTTTTCATGGCAAGATACTTAAGATACTCATGATATTCTGGAGCATAAAAAAAAGACAGAGAAGTTTTTAAGGGACAAAAGTTTAAGGGCAAAATTGTCTTTTATTTCTCTCTGTATTTAACATTAATTTTAATGACAAAATGGTCTTTTATTTTTCTTTGTTTTAAAGTTACTGTGCCATCATGCTACTTTCGTGGTTACATAGAATTCATTATTTACATACAAATATTTTATGAATGCTCCTCCTCTTTCATTTTACATGCAATTTTAGTGATTATTTCAGAGCAAATATGAAGCTAAAATTTATTCAAAACATTTAAGTTATGGTATTTCATATTTAAATTTTCTTCTAATTTATTCAAGGTGTCCTAAGTCACTGATACTCTATCAAACAGTTTATTGCTATTTTGCCATCAGATCACATTCATGTTGTGTCAATGTGTTGTGAAGAAGACAGACAGTTCCTCCTGATAGCCTGTGATTACTCCTGCGAAGTAGAATAAAAAAGCAATAGTGTTTAATTCATTTTTTCCCATTTAATTGATTTTTATGAAAGGAAGAGTCCAATGTTCTTCTACTACATCTCATTTGTCTCTCATCTCTTGTAGAATTATTTTTTTTAACTTGTGTAATTAATTTTGTTGCATTTCTCAGTAATGGGGACAGCTCTGTTTAATATCTGTATCAATGATCTCTGTGTGGGAATCAAGTGTAGCCTCAATCAGTTTGCAGATGACACCAAGTTGGGTAGGAAGGCTCTGCAGAGGGACCTGGAGATGCTGGATCTATGATTTGAGGACAGCACTATGAGATTCAATAAGGCAAAGTGCCGAGTTACTGCGCTTCAGTCACAACAAGCACCTGCAGTGCAACAGGCTTGGAAAAAGTGGCTGGTAAGTGGCCCCATGGAAAAGGACCTGGGAGTGCTGGTCAACAGCCAGTTGAATATGAGCCAGCGTGAGCCCAGACAGCCAAGAGGGCCAGTGGCATCCTGGCTTGTATCACCAATACTGTGGCCAGCAGTAGCAAGGAAGTGATTGTTTCTCTGTTTGTTGTGAAAAGGGTAGCACATATATGAACATAAAAGTCACCAGGATTCTTAGCCAAATTTTGACCTGAACTCTCCCCTTCTGTGTGCAACTGTGGCTACAGAGCTGTGACAGCTGCTACATTAATCTAAGTAATATTGGGTTTTTTCAGGGATGAAGTGAGGACAAGCAGAAAGAAATTCAGCGAGAGAAACAGTAGATAGATGATTAGTATGTCACTCATATATAGGTCTGTGTATTGACTCTTGGCTTTAAGGCTTCTCTGAGGAAGCTGCAGTTCTTGCTGCTTCTATTGAAAGAGAAAGGAACCACATGCATGTCTTCTCTACATACCTTCACTTCACAGGAAAAAGACTGGAATTTATCTTCATGTCATACACAAAATACAGTTTTGTATCACATCCTTCAAAACAATGGGAAAAGCAAATCAGGATAAGCAATAATGTAAGTACATATACCATTGCTTCTGAGTAACATATTACTTCATTTTTATCAGAAGTCATATGCCTGAGTGAAAAATAAATGTTTTTTAACCAATGGCCACATTAACTTTGAACCTGGCAGCTGTGTAACTTTTCTACCAACTCTGTGGTCTATCTATACAGTCCATTCCTCAGCAGATTGTCAAGAAGGATCTTGTTGGAGACCATATTGCTACAATCAAGGGACTTGACAGCTGTCCCCTCATCCACTGAGCCACAGAAGTTACTTCACCACAGAAGCCAGTCAGTTTGTTTAAATATGATTTACTCAAGCAAAACTATCTCAATAAACACAAATGCAGATTGCCGAAGTCCTGAAGTGATTGCTGTATTACATCCAATTTATGTCTGTGGTCTTATATCTGATTAAGATAAACCTTAAAAAAAAAAAAAAGGTTAATTCCAAATCAATTTAAGAAATTAAAAAAAAAGATTTAGATCCAATTTGATGTCTTGAAAATACTTTTATGTACTCCAATTAAAGATTAGTTTGTCTCTGAATCAAAATTCTCCTGTTTTTTTTTATTTTTGAGTCAGGTGATACTGACTGTTGAGTGGCCATATTAAAAAATGGATCATAAGACTTTAATCTGAGTCTATTGGCTGAAAAAAGATGTGTTTCCTTTCTCTCTTGTTTTGTAAATAAAATCTGATTTGCCTACAGTTTCTCAGCAACCATGTTAATCTGTTTAATACTACTTTTACTGATATACAATAGCCGGGAAAAGTGTTCCTCTCACAGGTTTCTATAGAGATTCATCTTTCAAAGTATTTCCGTTTTTTGCTTCCATATTGTTGTAAAATTGCCAGTTAATTTATTGTGGAAGATGAGGTCAGTCACTGAAAAATAATCAGCCTGAAACTGAGAAGTGAAATTCAGAAAAGCCTTTTAGAATATTTACTTTTCTGTGTAAGAGGGTGATTCTGAGTTTTAACACAGAAATACAATTGTACTTCTAAAAGCTTTCATATTTATGCATGCTTCAGATGCATGTATAAACGATAGTAATTTGATCAAATATCTATCAAAAATTTATGACAACTCACTCTGGGTCTGTTTGAAGAGGCTACTAAAACCTTGTTCCCATTCACATATAAATCAGAAATTTCAGCACACTCATTTTCTAGCTCTTCTCCTCCCACTGAACCCCATAATGTTGGCAATGCCTTCAGTTTATAGATAATAGAGATATTAGATATCAATATAAATTCTTATTTATATTACTTCTTTCAGCATTGTACACAGTGTCAGAATATGAGTTTTAACTCTCCTATGGATTTTCATAGCCTCAGAGAAGGACTGAGATTAAGACAGCTAAAGAACAAACATTAATGTCAATTAATTAACAACTGATCGATAGCATCCAGCCTCTAACAGCCATCCCAGCTTTCAGCTGACATCATGTCATGTAGCATATGACTCATTATTTCTGTCCCAAAACCAGTAGCCCAAACAACGTAAGAATGGACTAACAGAGTAACATAGCACAGCATAGTATAGTGTAGCATGGCATAGAATGGCATTCCTTAGCATTTAACAGAACAGAATAGGAGTTTTCTGTTAGTAATTTTCAGTTCCTGTTTCACCTTGTCTCTTCCTTCTCAGGCTAACTAGGAAAAGATCCAGTTCTGAGTTCACTAATACCAACTTCCTTATAACCAGTTCCTGACAGCTTCTG
Source organism: Serilophus lunatus (assembly GCA_013399895.1). NCBI lineage: Eukaryota > Metazoa > Chordata > Aves > Passeriformes > Eurylaimidae > Serilophus > Serilophus lunatus. The sequence continues at coordinate 105,264 of VXBA01002753.1, forward strand.
GAAAATAAGGACCGAGAGCAATGAAGATGCATATTACAATAGATAAAATCATTGGAAGGGACCCACAGGGATCATCAAATCCAACTTGATGCTCAGGACCAGATTATCACAGAATGAATAAGGTTGGAAGACAGCGCAATAAGTCATCTGGTCCAACCTCTTTGCTCAAGCAGGTTCATCCTAGAGCACATTGCATAAGATTCCAGTGAGGGAGATTCCACAACCTCTTTGGGAAATGAGTCAGAACAATCCTTTCCAGCGTATAGTCACTGGCAAAGTAAAGAAGATCGTCCTTATGTTCAGGTGGACCTTTTTATGCATTTCTGACCATTGCCTTTTTTCCTATTGCTTGGATTATGCAGTATTTATTTTCTTGATGGATTAGGCAGCAAAACATGGTTTGAATGGGGGGTTGACTTGACTTATATTTGTCATCAACCAACGAATGTTTTTCTTTAAATATTGGGTTTTGACTACTAAGGACTAAACTGTGACCTTGATAAATCTAAATGAATTCAGTTGATTCATACATTTGAGTTACAAACTAATTTCTCTAAGGAGAGCAATATGGTCCCTCAGAATGAAATGGGATGTGTAACTGCAGTATTTCAATTATGTCACTAAACAGTAAATTACAAATGCACACAGAGACACTCCTTTGCTGCTCCATAAGTTAAGCAACCCTAAGGTTAAGAAGAAGGCAGTGTGTGAGCATTATAAGCTCATACAGCCTGGTGTAAACCTTGTGCAGAGCTGGCACATGATCTCACATGTGCCTTTACTTAATGTTAGTTATTTACCTATATTTAAGAATATTAGGGAAAAAAATCAACAGCAAGCAATAGTCTTTATTCTTTAATTAGGCAATGTGGGATTGTATCACAGGTTGTATCAGCACAATATAAGTTGGTTGAAAGATTTCTGTCTCTCACTGTCTCCTGCATAATTTCTAAGGCTTGCTCACAAAAAGTTCTATGCTCCTCACAATTTAAACATATTTAGACTTTTCCTTTCCTAAAAATATTATACTGTTTTTTAAACACAGAAGACAAAGGCACAGAAAACTAAATACTTGAAAGTTTGTGAGTCTGAAGCACTGAGCTTTTCAAGAAGATACTTCTTTGTGAGAGTTACATAAAATACTTTCAAATCTCACTAGGCTTGTACCTGCATCATTAGCTGCCTATATACCTTTAATGTGTATTGGGGGGAAAATATTTAGGTACCTAAAAAAGTCAATGAGATGCAGCTTATAATTTAGAACTTAATTAGAGATAAAATATAGTCCTAATTGAAGTAAACAAGATTACATGAGATCTGTGCAAAATTTCCCCGATGAGGAATATCTATGTAAATGCTTTTGATGTTTTTTTCTTTCCCCAAATGTGATTTAAAAAATGCCTAAGTTTAACAATAAAAGAAGATGAACAGGAAACACTATATTAACTCATAATTTATTATGTAGTACTAGGGCCTTGCAATATATGTACTTTGTAGCATCGCAGCATCACAGCAAGAGTTCTAGGACAGGTGAGACAGGCAATAACAGTTCATATAAAGAAGATGAAATTACAAATTAAAAAAAAAAATATTAGCTTGTGGGTCAGCAGATTTTGGTAGAGTCTTAAAATCCAGCAGACGTAGTGACTAGATGATATTGATCATTGCCTGCCATTCCACTGATCAGTGATTTTTCAGCTTAAAAAAGTGAAAACAGGAACAGAATTTTCTGATGTACATGAATAGGAATTAAGAAAAAAAAGTCTGTTTTTCTGCTTCTTCTTTTTTGGTGAGTCTACGGTGTAGACTGAGACTTTTGCCCCTGAAGAAATCGTGTCATTTTCCATAGGCTTCTTTCTCCGAGAATATTACAGCCTTGGAAATTTTAGGAGAAGTCCATCTTGGTTTTATATTGAGCCCATTGATCTCTGTTTTCCAGAAAAACAGTTATATAGTCTATACCTGAAGAACTGGAAGGGTTATAAGACCCTTGATTTGTCAAACCATAAGAGTATGACATCACTATGTCTACCATTTCAGTTTTCACACTGCTGCTGTCATACAGCAACACTTTTAATTTATGATAACACTTTAAAAAGTAATCAAATTTTAATTGCTTTTGTAATATCATTGTGTTGCAAAAGCATAATTTTGGATTTGAAGGACTTCATTATTTTGACATACATATAACTCATATCTCCATCCTTTATGGATGTCATAGAATTTCTCACAATTCCAGTTATTTTAAAGAATAATTTCAAGTTATCTCAAATTAAGATGCTTCCAATACCATTGTAAAAAAGAAACAAACTTATTGTACCAATACACTTTTATTAAAATAATTGTAATTGACTAAAGTACTGCATTGTAAATCACCCTGTTAGAAAATGTTTTGATGTATCTCCAAAATAAGATTAAAATTTCCATATCATAAATGTGGTTTGCATTGGTCTCGTATGATACTATTTTAAAAGAAAAAATATGCATCATTCTCTCCTAAAATCTTGCTTTGATACACTTGCCATATTAATAACTACTTTGTTTTCAAGATGCCAGATGTTATCGACAGGAAATTAATATACACTTCTGTTGTATATTTAACAGTATTCCTTCTGAAGCTGAGTAATTTGCTGAAGATCAATAACTTGGAAGTAAACTTTATTCAACCTCCTACCATCTCTGATCTCTGCCTTGCAGTAGACAGACATTTCCTCTTAGTGGAAAACTTTCCATGACAGCCTCATAATAAAGTTTTCAAGTCTTGGAAGCCATAATTATTCATCCATTTTTTTCTGAGGAACATCATAGCAATTTATCATTCACATGAAGACTAAACATTGAAAAATATTTTTCTGGCTCATGATTTATTTTTTTTCCCTCATTAAAATGAATGCTGGTAAAACTATGCTGTAATTAGAATTAAAAGTTTGTGTTTCCAAGGAAGTCATCTTTGGACTACAGGGATAGAAACTAGATGATCTTCTGAGCTCACTTCAAGTCCTGGAATCTGTATTTCTATGATTTCTAACTAGAATAGAAAATAGCCTAAAGAAGTTTGTCTGATCAACATCCTAACAAAGGCACAGTTTTTATAACTATTGAGAGGCATATTTAAAAATATTAGGAAATGACTTTTTAATATTTTTTTCAAGTTGTCCTTATGTCTTCGTATAATAATTTCACATGGAAATTTCAAATATAAAATTTATAACCATGGTGTCCCTGAAGGAGGCATCAGAACTTTGTCATCTTACCTGAGTGCTTTTTTCAGCTTATAGATAATTTTTTCAAAAGTTGATATGAAATGGGAGCAAAAAATCAGGATGATTGATTCAAAAGAAATCAAAACCAAGGAATAAATAGAGGAAGGAATAAAAAGAGGAAAGAAATTAAAACAATGTATCTTAAAATGCAAATGTCATAGGGTATAATTGAATTTTTTGTGTTCTGCCTCCTGCTAGGGATCCTTCACATTTATCTACTACGGGCTTCCTGCAGGTATCAAATGGGATCTGAGATGATAATTTCTATTTTTATACTTTCTCATGATGTTGAAATACTGTTGGTGAGAGATCATAAAAGAGAAAAGAATCTGCAAAAATTAATGGCAATACTACTGATAAGGTCAGATATTCAATGAAAAGTTCAGAAAACCCTGTGGTATCATGTAAATTAATTCAGAAATGACTGAAAAGCATAGTTCTCATGCAGTTTTTCGCTAATGAGAGGGGGAAGAAGTGATAAGTAGGCTGAGGAATTTGAACCAGAAAATATGTCTTTACAGCAAACTCATCAAAAGCAAATTCTCATGACAAAAGGTTCGAGTTTTTTATGACCAATAGTCTGATTTCAATTGACTTCAAGAAAACTAATAATGCATAGGAGGCTTAGGAAATTCATATTGTGAATATATTCACATTAGTCCAGTGAACACCTTTTCCTAACACCTCAGATAGTCTTATTAGTGATGGTTCCTAAGTAAAGAAAGGTTACAGCAACTTATATGTAGGTTAAACAGCTTTCTCTACACTTAACAGCATTACAGAAACAAAAGGGATTGAAACCTGTGACTTAATGCCACCACAGTACTGTGTGTTTACATTTCAAATCATTATTTTCTTTCATATCATACTGTAGGTTACATATTCTTGGAAGTTCAACCTGTCAATGTGGCAAATATCTTTGCAAATGCACAATGAAAAAAAAAAGACTTTCTTTAAAGCTTTTGATTGTCTAAAAACTGCTGGGTTAATCTTTATTCATATATAGAGTGGGCTTACTTCTCAAAAAGGCTGTTCCCTTTTAGCTCAGTTTCCTATCTTACAGGGAAATACAGGTAGGTGAAAATAAAACAAAGTGAGCCAGCTTTCTTCCATGACCTTCTATTATCAAAACCAAAACAAACCAACAAAAAACCTACCTTACCCAAACAAACAGCCCCCACTCTCCAAACTGTCAAAATCCTAGAAAAGGTTGTGTTGTAAAGATTATTGCATATAGCAATACTTATATGTACATAGCATATATATAACACCAAAATCTCAAAATACTCTTAGTGAGATTTTATTCTCATAAATATTAAGAATAATGACAGAAAAATACGAGGGTTGCTGCAGCACTGATAGTTACTCTTAGAAAACTCATTTCTACACAGCTTTGGTAACCTCCACAGCAACTCAAAAATTCTTTTTCTCTGACCTAAAAACCTGATCTCATCAGGCAAAGGTGAAATATATGACAATTAAAATTTATGAAGATGACACCAAAATTGAGAGAACAATTTTGACAGAGAATAGCGATTCTTTTACAACAGCATTTCTTTACAACAACATTATTTATTATAACAGTATGTTTTAAGGGACTTTAGGTCAAAAATAGATTAAGCAAAGTCATTTCTGTTTTATTTAGCATTTTGCATGTAAAGACACATATTTGAAAAAGAAAATGTAATGAAGTCTGTTTTCCTCTTACCTTTTTCAGTTTAGTACCATATGGTGTTTCTCTTGTTTTCTTTAGTGATATGACGGAGATCATCCTACAACCTTGTTTTTTCTGTAATCTTAGTAAGTTCCTATTTAGCTTGAACACTTTATTTTCAATTTTTTGAAGGTTTTTGTTTCTTTTCTTTACCTTGTTGTCTGTTTTTATGAAATGCTTAAAAAAATTAGTATTTTGAAGATTTTATTCAATTACACTTTTAGAATAACAGGTTTGAATCTGCCTTATTTCTTAAGGATAACTTGGAGAATTGTGAAAGTAACGAAAAACAAATTGATGTTTTTCTTTAAACCTGTATGTTTTATGGTTCTTCAAACAAGTCTTAATGTCAGTCTAAAAGATTTAATTTACATCAAACAGTAGGTGATATTTTCTTGGCAGGCCCATATATTCTAAAATGTTTCAGAAATTATAAACATATGCAAGATCCTAAATTGATACCAGGTTTTTCCTATATTGCTGCAACACACTTTCTGAAAATATTTTATTAGCATCCACAAATCTCCATTTTACAGACTCATAGACAAGAGATAATATATTTGTATTTATCTCTTGTTTAATCAAAAATATTTTATCAAACACTTCAGTTATGAGAAAGTCTATGCAGTGGTATTCACAGAAACACTGCTAGAAACCACAGAAGTAATAACTTTCTGAGAGAACCCATGCATATGACTTGCAGGTTGCTTAGGAAAGTACCTACAGTCCTTAAATGAATGTGTTAAATCACAACATGTAGGTTTCTGAATTTTGCTTCAATTACTATTAGGTATGAATTAGGTAATCATTAGCTTAAAAAGAAATAAGTAGGGCTTTTCATTTTCCTGACTTAGACAATAAGGTACCACCTTCCTTTGCAGTTTTATGTGTCTTATTTTTCCTTTATGACTATTTACTTCCAAAAAGCCTGATTCCTTAATATTTCCAATTAAGATAATTTTATGGAAATTATTCTTCCCTCATTGTAATCCATTGCCCATAGAACAATAAAAGAATATTGCATAAATATCAGAAAAATATTTGTTACAGAGACATTTAAAGATGAAAAAACTGTGTTGAATATGTTTATTTGTGACTCTCACTAGAGATCCCTGAATCTCAACGATCTCAATGATCTACTGAATCTCAGTAGAAATTCAAATGGCATGATAAAGAAAACAAGGTGATAGCATTTTCAGCCCTGAGCAACAGAAAGCAGTGAAGCAAATCATTCATCTACTATGAAGCAGCCATTTGTGAAATGCAGTTTTCTTTTAAATAATCAGTTATATATCACAGTAACAGTAGAAGAGGGAAGGAAACATAAAAGACCTTTGATGCAAGGGTGAGAAAACAAAGGATCTTCAACGTATACAAGAAAAGAAAGAATGGGAAAAAAATCCTAGTAAAAGGGAGAGAAACCCTACGGTTTGTGTTTTGGGCCCTAAGATGAGAAAGCATGAAGGTCTTATGTTCTCCCTGAATTATTTCTGCTATTGTCCTAAAAGAGTGTATTACAGGATCACACAGTCATACACTGCAGAAATGGAATTACATGCTTTTAGAAGTATTTTCTGTAGGTAAATGTAATGATTAATGTACAATATTATAATAATATTGTCCTTTACATCAGTCAACCAGAAGGATTGGATTATATTTACCTGACCAAAACCAACCAACAGATCAACAAAACAAAACCCAAACCAGCCCAGCATTAAATAAATGAAATGTTAATTAACTATGGTTATTCAATACATTATAACTCAACTCAGAGAAGTTCAGTATCTTGATTATATTGGTAATTCTGCCTTTTTTTTATTTATTATCTGCATTTGTCCCTTGCAGGGATCCCAGTAAAGTATTTTGCTTTTTGTAATTTTCATATTTCTGCATAAAACTTATCTATTTATGGTACATTTCTGGAAGGTACCTGTCACCTAACTCATAGTTGAAACACTTTCAAAGCACTTAAGTACTCCACTGGAGTAATTTCCAGCTCACAAACAGAATTGCTAACCAATGTCTCTTACTATTAAATGCTTTATAGAATATTTTATTTGGGATTTTATAAGCATATTAAAATACAGTAAAACTAGTAACATATTAAAGATGGTAAAGGTTTTCCTTTAATACAAATACCGCAACTTGGAAGAAGGGAATGAAATATAGTTACAGAAGAAATCACAAACAGCCAACAATGGATTCTTCTGTTCTGCCAGCATTTCTTGGGAATATATTTCTAAAATTGCTGCTTTTAGCAATGACTCCTGTAGGAGAGAGCAAAAGAGAAATGAAGCTGCACTGTGCTGGGAGGAATCAGCTACAGCCATTGCTTAAGATAGGGTAGTTCTGTTATTTTCAATCAAAATTGCCATGATTGTAGAAAGACATCTACATATTCAGTTTCACTTTCTTTTTAAAGCACTGTAAATCCTTCAGTATCCTGATTTGGTTAGGTAAGACTTTCTTAATTTTCCATCACATTTTATTACATACCCCTGTGTGTCGGGCTCCTCCACGAGAAACAGGTCGATCTCTGCACTCCTGTGAGCTGCAGAGGCACAGCTGCTCCACCATGGTCCTGCAGCTGGATCTCAGCTTCGGCTCCAGGAGCATCTCCTCCCCCTCCTTCTGCACTGACCTTGGTGTCTGCGTTGTTGTTCACAAGTTCTCACTGTGCTCCTCTCCGGTAGCCATCTGCACCTAAAATAACTCTTTTTTCCCTTCCTTCTTAAATATGTTATCACAGAGACGTTCCTTCAACTGCTGATTGGCCTGGCCTTGGTCAGCAGTGGGCCCAGCCTGGAGCCGGCTGGCACTGGCTCTGCTGGACAGGAGGAAAACTTCTAGCAGCTTCTTTAAGAGGCCTCCCCTATAGCACCCTCGCTACCAAAACCTGGCCACAGAAAACCCAATACACCTTGCATAAATGGCTCCAGTGCAGATGCATCTCTGTCGATGCTAGTATCTGTAAACGTTTCACTGCTCTCAAAACAAAACAAAACTCAGGAAACCTACAGGTCTTATTTTTTTATTATAATCAAAAAAAATAAAACAAAGAGTTCTGAGTTCTTCTAAGTAGATTTACCCAAAAATACCAGCCTGAAAAAGCCTACATATTTTCTAAATACTTTTCTGCTCAACATCATCATGGTTTGAAGAAAAAGAAAAAAGGGTTTCTGCTATGAAATAGAGAATGCAGATTTTTAAGAACTGTTTCTTCTTTTGAAAAAAATGAAATTATTTGCAGAATTACTAGTGCAATTGATAATGGTTTCAGTTGCATTTATAAATGAATGAAGTAGCTGCTTTTACAGCCTTCAGTACTATGCAAATGTGCTGTACTAAAAGAATTATGAAAAGGGAAAGCTATGGGGCTTTTTGCTAATCTAAAAAATTAAGATTTTTCTGTCTTCATGTTCATAATTTTTCTTCTGGGGTTTTATTTCTATGTAGGAAGGTAAATGAAACCTTTTAATAACAGTAATGTGAACAAATGATATATCTACACTTTATGGTAATATAGATACCATTATATGAGAGTAATTCTGCATGTGTATTTTGTTCATTTAGCAAGTAATTATTCTACATTTTAAAAAGTAATTGGAATACATTGAAATTTATCTTCAAATAAGCATTGAAAAACACAGAAAACTTGTTAAAGTGATATTTACATATTATAATAATCATTGCTTTGGGCCTAATTTTTTTTTTATCCTTTGAGTGTATATAATCTTGCTTTTGCATTACAAGAAATGATTGAAATTTAATGGTTGACTCAAGAAAATATTTGTCCTTCACAACTTAATTTCTGTAGGACAGATAATATTTTTCTATTCATAAAAGAGACCACAAAAATAATATTTTTTAAAATCTTTTTTAGATTAGTATTTACGTCATATTTGAGCTCATTAAAAGTAAGTATTATTTGTAATAAATTTAATTTTCTTAAACTGAAGAAATAAAGTAACTGTGAGTAAAAAAATAACTCAAAATTTAAATATATATATATGTTAATAAGAAGCCAAAGAATTTTGTCTCTAATGTAGTAAATCTTAGCATCTAATGTTTTTATATTGGATGCAAGTAGTTTTCTTACATGAATATTGTACAGAGTGTAAATATGTGTTAGTTCCTCTTGGCCATATATATTTTAGAATAAAGTTTGTTTAAGATTAGAATTTGCATGGTAAAGACACAGTAAAAAGGCGCTATCTATTCCTTTTCCCCCCCTATTTTTTCACTGATCTCCATAGAATATTACTGCATGTTGTTTTAATTATCATAGGAAATATGGAAATTTTTATATATGAAAATATATACGTTATTAGTTTAGAGGGAACTATTGTGTGAAACACTAAATGATAACCACTGAAAAGGCCCAACAGATTACTAAAGATGTAAACTTAGTTTTCCGTTAACATTTTCTATTTTGGCATCTTAAAAAGAGTGGAAGTTGATTTCAGCAGAACATCCTGTGGGGAAATTAGTTCATTTTGCTAAAGTATCTTAATAATTACAGTGACATCAAGGTTAATTGCTTAATCTGTATTGCCATAGTGCAGTCCTGTAGAAATCCCAACACAATCTGTTCTATAATTAGTGCCAGAATATCCATATATAGAACAATCTGTAACCTAAATAACTAAATAAAAAACTTTATATGATTAATAAATAAGATTTACCAAAGCGTGTGTGTTTTTGTGTGCATATATGTATATATATATACAATGAGAGGGAGTAGATTTCAAATACAGAGATCTTACAAAGATAGTATATTAGATCTTTGAGGAGACATAAACAGCCAAAGTAGAAAATAACTTCAAGTAAGATGTTTTATCTCTTAATTCTTTTTCCAGCTGAAGAATATAGTTGCTGGCCAATACCACCTGATATGTGTCAGGTCCCATGTGCTTTGCTTGTCCCATGTCAGAAACTACATGGTCAGAATTTAAAAAGTGATTGTGAAGATCCTTCTACTTCACCTTTTGGGTTATTTTCAATAACACTGTCTATTGCTGAGCTTACAGATTTGTATTACTTTGGCACACTTCATTAGCACATGATCCCATGTGGTTTTATTGCCTGTTCAAATTCTGAAGATATGCCATGCTGAGGGGCAATGCAGTGCCGCTGAAAACTTGGGATGACATGATGGTTCCCTTCCTGCTCTCTTCTCATTTTTGGAAACTATGAGACCATTTTCACATTATTCCTTCATATTAGTCATTAGTTCTTGCTGAATGCTTATTACATCGCAGCCACAAGCTGTGAGTTGCTCTATGTTAGCTAAGAATTTTCGAATAACCAGTATCTGCAAACAGAAACCAGCAACTGGATCTTTGTTAGCTGTGTCATTGATATTATTTTTCAAAAGGGTTATAAGGAGAAGTTTTAAGGCATTTACTAAATCTATAGCAACATACAAAAGAAAATCTGATTTAATGACCATTAAAGAAAATTCTACGATATTTCATTTTTAAAGGAATTGGGTGAAATAAGTTACTAATGTGAAATAAGCACTGATTTGAAAAATATGACAATGGAACAAAACATGTTCTAGCATCCTTTATTGTATTTTGTACAGCAGAACTGAAAGAAAGCTTGAATCCTTGAAAACACACACTTTTTATGCATCTTAAGGCATATATTCCATTCTCAATGTTAAGTCCATCATTCAAATGATGGCATCACTATGGTGAAGCCTGATCATGGTTTATTACTTTAGATATTGTGACTTTTACTTCAAGGGAGTTCATGAGGCAAATTAACCTTAATTTTGCAAAGGGGCAAAATCTGTTCTTACTGCTCAAATGCGTATTTTCTAAAGAGGGATCATCAAATAAGGAAGTGTCTCCAATGATACATACTCTCAATTTTGCTGTATGCAAATTTCCAAATATCATTTTTTAATCTGTCCTACCAGCACCTACATATTTATGTATCCTTTTTGAGTAATTTTGAAGGCATATATCTTTACATCATGTAGATGCCTCAGAGGGATACAGCAAGGTTCAAAAATGTTTTATATTAGTGCTTCTGAACTTGGGAACTTTTAAAATAGCCATTTTTTAAAGAAGTAACTAAGACAACCATATACTCAAAAATAAAATGAATAAACCTTTAATTTTCCTTTATTTTACTCAGTTATTGCCTCTTATTCAGTGCCTAATCAACTCTAGGGAAATGTGAAACAACTCTCCAACATCTTGCAGCAGTTTTGATTTAAACGGTATTTCAGCCAAATACCACTTTAATTTTGAATGTTTGTACTACACAGTGGGAATTTATGCAATTTACAAAGCATTTAATATAGCAGTTTATTTGGTGGACAAATTATTGGTTAATAAATTATGAATATAGATGTATTCAAGAAATAAGAATTTATTATATGAGGTAGAAAAAAATAACTTAAAAATATTAAAATACCAAAAACCCACAGAAGAAAACCCAACAACCACTTCTCAAAAACCCAAAACGACCCACCAGACGCACACACACCAATCCAACCCCCCAACAGTCAATAAACAAAACAAAAAGAGAAAATTATTCCCCATTTCAATATCTGAAGGTGCAGCTGATGCGAGGTAGATGGCAGGGGGGCATTAGCACATGTGAGGCAACGATGAGATGATTGCTGGAAGGCGGACGCTTGCTGTCTGCTGCTGGCTGGTCTTTGGAACACACCACAGAAGAGATGACCCGCAGAGCACGTGGTGATTTCCAAGATTGCAAATGCTGGAAAACCCGGGCACTGAGACCAGTTTCTTCTCCGATGACTCTCAGGTACGAAAGAGAGAGAAGGCTGGGGATTATTATACAGTACTCCAACTCTCTCCGAATCTCCACCCTGTGCGCCTCCCCCTAGTCCACCAAAAGAGGGGTGGTCTCACTCCTCGCTGAATCCCCATTGGTCTTTCCGGTCCCGTCCTGCTCTGGCTCTTCCCCAGCTCTGCCTCCAGACTCTGCCTTCAGAGCCCCGCCGTGGGTCAAAATGACGTGGCGCCATCACGTGCTACCACCGTGCTGCTGCCATCACAGACACCGCCTATGCACGCCTATGTGCCCTGCTTTTACGCTGCTCTTGCCTTGCTGCCTCTACTGCCACGCCAGCAGTGGCAGCTCCACCTTTTCCTCACCCTCTGCCCCTTCATAGCACCGTGCCCGCTGTCGTGGCTGCCACTACCACCGCCTCCAGGGCACCCCGGCTGCCATCACTGATGGCCCCACATTCCTGGAGGGTACAGGGGAATGAAAAGCTGATGGGGCTGTGGCGAAACACCGGGGCCTCTGTGGTCAATGCCAGGGTTGCCACAGCTGGAACAGCTTGGCCCCTGCCAGCGCCGCTGCCAAAACCCTCTGCCGGTCTCAGCCCCAGCACCCCCAGGCACTCCTGGCTCTTCCAGTGCCCCACCCGCGCTGTGCCCAAGGCCGACTGTGGACCCGTGACTGGGCTTGGTACAATCTGTCCACAAGAACAAAAGGGAGCACAAAAACCGCTGTGCCAGCACCGCTGTCGCACTGCCTGCTCCCGGCATTCCAAGAATCTGGCATGGCGGGTGCAATACGTGGCAGGTCCTGCAGGGCCTGGCACTGCTTTCCCGCACCCTGGGACATGGGCTGGGAACAAGACTGGGACCATCCCAGCCCTGCGAGGCCAGGCTGAGATCCTACACAGTCACACCGGCATCCCCGCGGTCCTGGCACCCACCATGGCAGGCACGCCGCGCTGTAGGTCTCAATAAGCCTTCAGGAACCCTGAGAGATGCCACACTGTGACCAGGTGCTGCAAAATCCTCCCTTTCCCAGCAATCCTGGTACCCCCAGCATTCCCAGGCATTCCTGGCTGTCCTCGTGGCCGTGGGGGCAGCGTGCACCGAAAGATCATGGTCTCCTCGCCTTCCCCTCCCTCCGTCCTCCCCGGTCCCAGTCCCCTACATCCCCCACCCCACTTCCCCCAAAGAAGAAAACATGAACCAAGGGAGGAAGCAAGAAAGGAAAAGATCTTTTTATTTAAAACTGGGTTAATACAGTAAAACTTTTCCAAGCCTCAGCTAACCCATGATACAGTTGCGACACTTTTGTTTAGAAATTTCATATGAATCACTTTCACCTCAACCTCAACAAAAATTCTGTACTTTCAACTCCCTTTAAGTGGCACTTGCTAACCTGAGAAGTTTATTTTGACAGTCAAACTGTAATTAGTAACCTGCAATACTATCAAAGAAGAAAGCTGAAACTTAGCACAGCCGCATTCCATGGGGTTCCATCCCTCACAGGATACAGTTCCTCTCACAAACTGCTCCGGTGAGAGTCCATCCCATGGGCAGCAGCCCTTCACCCACAGCTGCCACATGGCTGATATTCCACAGGGTGCAGTCCCTCAGGCACAGGCTGCTCCAGCGTGGGCCCCACGAGCCATGCGTCCTAACAGGAGAATCCTACTCCAAGTGGGCTCCTCTCCCCATGGGCTACAGTCCCCTGCCAGGACCCGGCTCTACCTTGGGTCTCCCACGGGCTACAGCCTTCCCCAGATTCCACCTGCTCTGGCATGAGCTCCTCCACGGGCTANACATGAACCAAGGGAGGAAGCAAGAAAGGAAAAGATCTTTTTATTTAAAACTGGGTTAATACAGTAAAACTTTTCCAAGCCTCAGCTAACCCATGATACAGTTGCGACACTTTTGTTTAGAAATTTCATATGAATCACTTTCACCTCAACCTCAACAAAAATTCTGTACTTTCAACTCCCTTTAAGTGGCACTTGCTAACCTGAGAAGTTTATTTTGACAGTCAAACTGTAATTAGTAACCTGCAATACTATCAAAGAAGAAAGCTGAAACTTAGCACAGCCGCATTCCATGGGGTTCCATCCCTCACAGGATACAGTTCCTCTCACAAACTGCTCCGGTGAGAGTCCATCCCATGGGCAGCAGCCCTTCACCCACAGCTGCCACATGGCTGATATTCCACAGGGTGCAGTCCCTCAGGCACAGGCTGCTCCAGCGTGGGCCCCACGAGCCATGCGTCCTAACAGGAGAATCCTACTCCAAGTGGGCTCCTCTCCCCATGGGCTACAGTCCCCTGCCAGGACCCGGCTCTACCTTGGGTCTCCCACGGGCTACAGCCTTCCCCAGATTCCACCTGCTCTGGCATGAGCTCCTCCACGGGCTACAGGTGGATCTCTGCACTCCTGTGGTCCTCCATGGGCTGCAGGGGCACAGCTGCTTCACCATGGTCTGCACCATGGGCTGCAGCTGGATCTCAGCTCCGGCGCCAGGAGCATCTCCTCCCCCTCCTTCTCCACTGACCTTGGTGTCTGTGTTGTTGTTCACAAGCTCTCCCCCTGCTCCTCTCTGGAAGCCATCTTCATTTCCCTACTACCTTTTTTTTTTTTTTTTCTTCCTCCTTAAATATGTTATCACAGAGGCGTTCTGTCAACCACTGATTGGCCCGGCCTTGGCCAGCAGCGGGCCCAGCCTGGGCATGGGGGAAACTTCCAGTAACTTCTTGAAGAAGCCTCTCCCTCAGCCCCCCCCCCACTGCCACCAAAACCTGGCCTCAGAAAAACCAATATTCAGCTCTCTGTTTTCCTCTCATCATCATAGATGCTGCTGAGAAATGTTTTATACCTCATAAGATACCATCCTGATTGAAATCAGGGAGCCACTAACAGGAAAGCTACTTCCTAGCTTTGCTGATTACTTACTGCAATCTATTAAACCCTGTCCTTTATTTTAAATGTGCATGGAGCCTTTTGGTTTGTGCTCTTTCACAAACTTCTTTGGTTTTCTTTCAGAAACGTATACAGCAGAGGCTGAAGTGAGACCTAGTTAAATAAGAATTAGTTGATTTTAAAACTCTGCTACCAAGCTCACTTTTAGATCAGATTTCTAATTTTTGGTTAGAAGAGCCCATCAGACACACATAAGTTCTTTTGAACTGTGCAGTGTTGTGAGATTTCAGATTTCAGTAAGAAATATATTTGTTTTAAAAATACAAAATATTAGATAATAAAAGGTTGATTACATTTGTAAGTAAAACAATGACACATTCACATTTAAATAATACTGAGCAATTTTTTTTTTTGAGGACTTTAATGTACACCATGAAAGAATGTGTTTTTAATGTGCTTGCTGTTATCTTCACTGTGAAAGATACCTGCTGTTCAGCCTTAAAAGGTCACATAGTCTTGGCTTCCCTGACTTAATCAATATGAACTACATGTCTCTGCATCAGAATAAAGAGCCACTGCTGCCTCTTTGTCTTCTTCCAGATGAAGTACTGTGTTATTCCTGATCTCCTCTTGCTTCTGGGTCAGCCTTTTCCCACATTCATAGTCAATGCATGGGATGATTGTAACGACAAAGAGAACGCTGGAGCAATGTTAATGCAGTTGTATATGACTGATTGGACAACCTCAGCAAAAATTGATCTTCCCGTCACACCTTTGAGTCCACTAATGTCATGTTGTTTTTTCAAAGAGACTTAAGTGTACTTGATAGACTTGTTCTCAGGTATTCTATTCCAGCCTCTGAGGGAGTAAAGGATGGGGTGATAAGCAAGGTCACTGGCTATTGAACTGAAATTAATTAAATGATGAATGGCCTTTCAAGGCAATTATTATCATATGATTATTTCAGTATACTTTTGAAGGTCTCCTCCTACTCGATGCAAGATCACATTCAGCTGGGTTTTGATTATCTTCAAGGGTCGAGATGATACAACCACTCTTGGCAACCTATTGCAGTGTTTGACTACTATCACAGTATTTTTTCTTATGGTTGGCTAAAATTTTGTTAATTTTTTACCCATTAACTCTTGTCATGTCACTGGATGTGATTAAGAAGAATCTGGCTCTATCTCCTTTACTCTTTCTTATCAGAAATTTGTAGACATTTTCCTATATTTCTTTCAGTCACTCTTGAGTGAATTTTTGTTGGGGTTTGGAATGGATGTGGGGAGGGTAGTTTAATTTCATGGGAGGGTTTTTTGTGTATGTTGTTTTGTGTGTGTCTGTGGTTTGTTGTTTTTATTTCTCATGTAGATTGCTCATGTTTTAGAATGAAAGTTACTTAAAGTCAGAGAATAAAACCAGAAACCACACTATAATTATTCTATTAGATAGTAATAGAAGAGAAAATATTTAAAGACAAATTTCAGGTTATATTTATTTTAGTTCATTCCATTACATCTTTAAAAGCTTAAAAATCTTCAGTTTATATTCCTGTTGAATTTGGAAATGTATTTAAAATTGACTGGCACTGTAGTCTTCTCATAATTGAAAAAATTTACCTAGACAGAACAGGGAACATTTAAAAGAATGTTCAAAAGTGACAAATGTAATTTAGACCTTTTTACACCAATCTCTAGATCTGTTGAGTAATGCATGAGAAGAAGGATAAAAATTTAAAATATATTTTCTAAGAAGTTTCTATAGACCAGGGATTAAGAAAATTTAGATCTAATTGTATATTTTGTTCTATCGCTGTTATAAGTCCTACAAGTCTGTATTAAACTTTTTTACAGAATAATAACAAATATTTTCTTTTGTAGGACTGTTATTCGCAGGTCACAGAATTATGGGTCCTTTTATCTTGAATTGTTTTGTTAATCAGACATGTAATACAGTTTTGCAAACAGTAGTAGTGGCATAAACAAAGGTGTGTTTCACAGTTGTGGCGTATGAAGTTGGAAATACTTAAAGTCAATGCCATTGTCAAGGGAAAAGAACTGTGTGTGGCATCTCTTGGATATCAACTGTGGCATAACTAGTCTTGATTTAGTACTGCTTCATTCTGAGGAAAGAATGGGGTTGCGAATGCTGACTGATATCAAAAGGCCTGTCTAAATAAATTATTGTTTCTTTGGTTGGTTTTGTTGTGTATTTTTTTAATTATTTCTTTCTTCTGATTTAAATAAGGAATACTGTGATTATTTGCTGTCTTGTCAGGTTTCAAATCAGTTCTTTTATATAAAAATAGAAGGATTTGGAAGGGTTTTTTCCTTAAAAATCTTTTGTTTATAATTACTGAGAAGCACAAATTGTCATAGTCTTTAAAAAAGTAACTGAAAGAGATTTGACGGGCTGAGATACACAAAAGGTCAGATTAAATAATATAATTTTTATATATACTATGTACTATTTATATATACTGTATAATAGTTCTGTTACCACAATTTGAAATCCATTATTGCACCTGAGAAGTCAGAAATTTAAAAGTAAATACAGACAAATGAGACTAATGGGAGAGCTTAGAATTTTGACTAAAAGTCACTCTAGTAAAAGTATCCTAGAGCCTGTAATCTTCCCAATATTATCTATCTACTGCTGAGAAATACAACAGGTCCAGGTTGCTGAGCTTGAAAACTGCAGATTGAAATGCAGATTGAGTTTTGGGTCAGAGCCCAAGGCAAGAGGCCACGAACTACCAACCTTTGGGGTAACAAAGGGCAGGAAGAGAGGTGGTGCCAGCCAGGTGAATGGATGCTGGGAGACACAGCAGGAGCCAAGAACTGCCGACCTTTTGAATAGCAAAGGAGACAAAGAGGGGTGACATCAGCTAGCTGGATGGACACAGAGAGGGAGGGCAGTAGTGGGGGACTCAGAGCTAGCAAGACTTGCATGTGGAGTGTGAGGGTATAAAAGCCCAGAGGTTCCTCTGTTGGCTTCTCTTCCTCAGAGGCATGAACTCGAGTAGTTTCTATCTTACTGTGCCATGCATAAATGACTTTATGGAACTTCACATCTAGGGTTCTTCTGTGGGGAACTTGGAGTTGAACTGGTAAGGAAACCTGGCCTGGCTATGAGTAAGCGGGGTGTGCAGGGAGTCAAGTGGAGCATTCACTGGAGCCGCCCCTGTGAAGGGGCTCTGGTTCGAGCAGTGGAAGTCTGTGGTGTTGGGAGTGACACTGACAGAGTCTCGTGAATGGTCAGGCTGGGACACTGTCTTAACAGTACTCTCATATAGTTTCATTTTCCAGGTTCCACCAGAGAGAAATAGGTTTCACCTAAGTGGATTAATCACTCTGAAATCACATTAATCATCTTGAAAATGAGATGTTTAAATTAGGTGAGATAATTCACAGAAAGAAGTGACAGTTAGCTGTTCTCCTGGCTCTGTTTTTGGTTGGCTGAAGTTAAATGAAGAAAAGCCATTCACCTTGTTTGGATCTCTCTGTATCTTCTTTTCAAATTAGTTTCTGACTTTAATTCCTCCTCTCCCCCTGAAACATATTAGATGTTTAGATTAAGCATGGGTGACATTTAGAGCTTTACCTTAAAGACATTGTAGTCAATTTTTGGAAATCTGGTCCTTAGACTTCTGCATCACACAGTCTCAAAAATAATAAAGGGAGAGAAGTAATGTGTATATAGCGAAGAAATTCAGGGCTAAAAAAGGAGAAGCCAATCTAATTTTAAATGAAAAAAAAATGTGCTGTTTAAAAAATTATAAAGGTTCATTTAAAGCTAAACTGCAATTATAGAAAATAAATGACCAAATTATGAGTTCAGAATACATTATTATGTTTCTTATAGACCATAATTATAGTTGTGTCATTTTCTTAGTTATATTTAAGGTTGTAGCAGCACTTATATTACAAACCTTATATTTCAAGAATTTTGTAACTTGGTGACGAGAAATTCACTTAGCAGTGAAAATTAACATACTAAGTGTCAACCATAGAACACATTATTTTACTGTCTTATTTTTAATGCATGGCAGTATAAGACTGAAAAGCATAAAGATACTAACTGGGCCAGAGGTATGTTATTTTGGCACTGCAGTGAAAAAATAAGAGTGGATGCATTACTATCCTCCTAAAACTCTCACAAATATTCACTAGTAGGAATGTTAAAATGTTACTGTCTGGTAACAAGCAAAAATCCTGTTTGGAGCTTTTCGATACTGCAAAATAAGAAAAGTAAATGCCATCCATATTTTCACCACATTTGATGACAAAAAAGGGTTCTTTTTTATTGTCTGGGTCTTTTTGTTTATTTTTATTGCTCTTGGTTTTGTGGATTTGTTTTATTTTAATAAAAGTATTTGTGATAATTGCAAGCAATTCTCAATTCAAGTTTTCCTTTACATGTACTATCCTTTTTTTCAGTTTTCCTCCGAATTTGATGTTTTCTTTAATTTGTTATTTGATTTTTTTTTCCCTTGGTTTTATTACTTTCTACATACAGAGAAACACAAGTTATGTGCATGTATTAAATATAAATGGAAAATAATTCTAAATAAAAAGTTTCAAACCTCATTTAGCAGCTTCTCTTTAGCCTCTGTATAAAGCAACCTTGTATAATTTGCTCAGAAACAGTAAGAATAATGATTTACTTTCACATTTTCTGAAAGTTGAATTGAAGTGTACAACTCAAAGAATTGCTAAGAAATTTACCTCTGGTTTCTAACAGTTTAATTCCGCAAAGAAATTAATTTGATGCATGCTGATATTAATCTATGTCTTTAATCAGTGGTACTGCTTGAGCAAGGGTCATTTAGGTTTTCAAGTACACAATTTATTTCTTTAGAAGAGTGTAAATATGTTCAACATAATAAGAACACTTGAATATTTACATAAGGGAAAGACCTTGATTTTTTAAAGCTGATATTTCTTTTTGACATTCTAGTTTGATTTTTATTTTGTTTGGTTGGTTTGGTTTTTTTTCTTATAATTTCTGTATTTATTTTTCTTTTGAGACAGTATCTCTGCTAAGGCATTAATTTTCAGGGCTAGCTCTTAATTATTTATAGTAATATTTGGCTAATTTTTAATCACTATGAGAAATACATAATTATTATTTTATTTTAACCTGACAATGTATGACTTTATTCACTATAGAAATGTATTTCTCTTGATTTTTAATTCTTTGGAGTAATTTTGTTACATATTTTCACCTTTTCTTATATAGATGGCAATTATGAAAACTCTTCAGAGACATCTACCTGCACACAAGTCTGCAGTATCTCAGTTTTATTGCTGGATGCTAAAAAATTTGCTGTGCAGCAAAAGTAGACGTGCAAACAAGCTTTTCTGTTGACTGTGGCATATTATGCTGTTAGTATAAAAATCTAAATTACAGTGAGTTCATTTTACAAAGCAAAGAGTTTTTTAATATTCGACAAAAATGCCTAAAAATTCTGTGAGATTTTACCAGGATTTCTTTCCTAGGAGCCTGCATCTGTCCCTATTTTATTTTTAGGCCACATTTCATATGCTGGTTTTGTATTCAAATGTGTTGTCTCTCTTACTCCACCACCCCCCCACCCCCCCAAATGCCAAGTTTACCATGTCCCTAAGCACCACATCTACACTTCATTTAAATACTTCTAGGAATGATGTTTTAACTTACTCATTGGGCAGCCTGTTGCAATGCATGACAACCCTTCCTTGAAGACATTTTTTGTTATATATAATAATAATAAACCTTCCTATATGCAACTTGAGGCCAATTTCTTGTGTCCTGTTGCTACATGTCTGAGGGAAGAGACCAATCCTCAGCTTACTATAACCTCCTGTCAGGTAGTTGTAGAGAATGACAAGGTCACCTCTGAGTCTCCTTTTCTCAAGACTAAACAACCCCAATTCTCTCAACTGCTCCTTATTTGACTTGTTCTCTAGATCAGATTTATTGCCTTTCCCTGGATTTGCTCCATCACTTCAATGTCGTTCTAGCAGTGAGGGGCACAAAACTTAACACAGGATTTGAGGTGCTGCCTCACCAGCGCTGAGTACAGGCTGACAACAACAACCAGCACTCGCACTCAGAGAACACTTCTCCCGTTTGGGGCAGTTCTAACCCTGGCCAGCAGGAGGCACCAGCACAGCCTTGGGAGACAAAGGAGGGAGCTGTGACCCATTGAGGGGTCCCGTGGCCAAAGCAGGGCCCTTCCACAGGCAGTGCGAGGGAACTGTCTCACCATTCCCTGAGGGGCAGGGAGGAGAAAAGAAGCTCTTTCTCAGATGGTGTCTACCCGAGGGTCCAGGGTGTGTTCTGACAGGGATAGCAGTCCTCAGGGAAGCAATACAGGCTAATGGCGTGGTGCAGGGGTGATCCACCGATGCCAGATGGTGGCACAAACTGGCTCTGGGCTGGGAACAAGCCAGGACTTCCTAGGGGCTGCTATAAGTCTGTGTGAGATGGCAACCAGGGGGCAGAGCCAAGCATGGGGTTCAGTGGCAAAGAGGACAGGTGCAGGAGGTGTGCAGGGACAAAGCAGGACACTTTCAACTCCCCTGGGTTGGTTATAGCTCCAGGAGGAGCCAACCCAAGACATCCAGGGCCACTCTTGCACGCAAGATTTTTGTACTCCCCATTTTTCTGCAATGTCTTCCCCATGGGACTGGCATGGCCAAGTGTGGTGGTGTTGTACAGTCAGAGCACACTGAAGGCATGTCCGTCTTAGCTGACAATGGTGCTGGGAGCCACTTGGAGCCACTACATGGAGTCGGGGAAAGGCACACAGCACCCGAACCCAGAGAATCGTGGTGTGGTTGGGATGGAGAAAAAATTCCATCAGAATTTGAATCCATAAAAATCACTTTCTTGGCTCAGCCACTCATCCACTTTTTAGCCCAGTGAAAAGTACACATTTTCCAGGAGAATGCTGTAAATGCATAGTGGAACCAATGTTCCTAAAAGAGGACAAAGCAAAACTGGTTCAAATAACATAGAGATCTCATTTAGAAAATAGACTTCTAAAAAAATAAAATTAAAAATTCACCAACCCCAAAACTTATAATACAGGGAAAAGAAAAAAAAAAACCAGCTGCAAGAAAAAAAAGTGTTATTGATAAACACCGCCAAAAAATATACCCAATTTTGCCATGTTATGCAGAATAATCTCTTTAAACTGTGCTGTGCTATGAAAAAATAGAACAATATTGGTGGAACCAATTTTTTAAAAAATGAAGGTATTTTTATCACATAACTTGATCAACAGCTATATGATGTGGCCGAGGAAGAATTTTTTTGTGTGGATCTAAGTAATCCCAAATATGGCATGCATGCACTAATGCATATTCTAAACTACTCTACTGTCTTAGGAGGTCATCCTCATTCTGTCAAGTTAGTGCTGGAAACTGGCCCAACAGTCTCTATACTGACATAAACTTATTTAGACAAATGCTTTACAGGTTTGTCATATACTAAACATAGATGAAATCCAGAGGGCTACTGAGGAACAAAATTCCTATAGTAAACTGTTTGCAGATAAAGTTCCAGAATAGCGTTTAGTTTATCTCCTTTCCAGTGCAAACACACATTCAAAATGTAAGTAAGAACATTTGATACTTTGTGTGGAGATTAACTTCTTTAAAAACTGTTTTAAATAGCAGTGTCAGACACCTGTTAGAATTTCTTCAAGAACTTCTCTTAGGAAGTTTATGTCAAGTCAGCATTAGCTTTTCACCCTTCTGTGTCATTTTAATAACCTGCGACTCCAATATGACAGATCTGTATTTGTTCTGCAAAGATAGTCTGAAGTAGTAGAGGTAACTCAGCAATTTTTTTAGTGTACCTCAAAGGAATCCATCTCTGGAAACTGAATGGTTATTTCTAGCTATATAAGACAAGTTCAAACTTCTAATGAACTACCCTTTACATTTTTTAAGCCATATTACTGCTTTGCAAAAGAAATAACAGATTGTAGCTTTCTACAGATTATTACAAATGCGAAAGAGATTTCACAAGGAATGGTATCTCAAGGGGAATACAGGATTGCACAGTGTAATGTGAGACAGTTAAAACATTTGTATGGATGTTTCGTATGTGTGCTGATAATGGAGTTTATTAAATGAGTCTGGTTTATAAAATCATATGAAGATCTTGTAAGTCTGAGCAGGTAGTCTTTAATCTTGAAGTCCTTGTGAAAATGTTTTGATAGCCTAAAGATGGAGCAAATAAAATTTTGTTGTATTTAGTTGGAAAATTACTTTTGTTTTCACTACAATGAGCTTTCTTTCTTAACAATGTCATTTTAGCAAAACATCACTGAACAGAAGATCTCTGTAGAAAAATTATGTAAAGAATCTTCAGCTTGGCTTAGGAGAGTGTAGCCGTTTGAAAAAGGCTTTTGAAAGGGGGTGTAAGGGAGCAACCCACTTACCTGAGTTAAAATTCAATTTTCCTCAAAGCCGTTTCGGGAAGGGGGGGTTGCCCCCGGCCGGGACTGGGGTGGTGGGCTGCGGGGGGAGGGGGGGCCCTTGCTTCAGCTGCTCTCCTGGGGTTTG
>VXBA01002753.1:136934-195134 GCA_013399895.1 Serilophus lunatus
CCCTGCTCCTCTCCAGCAGCCATCTTCATTTTCCAGTACTTTTTTTTTTTTGTCTTCCTTCTTAAATATGTTATCACAGAGGCGTTCTGTCAACTGCTGATTGGCCCGGCCTTGGTCAGCAGCGGGCCCAGCCTGGGCATGGGGAAACTTCCAGCAGCTTCTCGAAGAAGCCTCTCCCTCAGCCCCCCCCCCACTGCCACCAAAACCTGGCCACAGAAAAACCGATACACAAACAAACACACAATTAGAAATAACACAGTTTAATGTATGAAAAGGTGGCAATATTTTGAAATAGCACTACACAAAGTGAGATCCTATGTTGGAATTTGCTTGCACAAGGGAAACACAGAAAAAGAGAAAACTTTTATAAAAATAAAGATCATAAGTAACAGAAAGAAAAGGGTGACTGTGGACTTGAAAGCAAAGATATGTAAAAATTATATTTATGTCATGTTAGAAGACAAAAATAAATAGAAAGGCAACTGTAACAGAAAGTTATGATGTGAGATAGATAGTTTAGAGAAAATACAGAGTTAGGAGAAAATGAAGAAGCAGAAGAGAAAAGAAAACAAAATACAAGTTAACTACGATCTGTTTGTGCTTAGAAATAGGTGTTAGGATTATATTCTTCTTCCCTCCCCCTCCCTGCCCCAAACCAATTTCTGCAGCTCCATGATACTACATTTGCCTCTATTTACCTTTCTTAAAATAAATCTTTCCTGTAGAGTAATTTATGCAAAAATGTTAAAAAACAGAACTCAACTCCATCAAAAATTTCAAAAGCATATGACAAATACAAGGTGTATTTGTTTATAAAATAATTGGAATTCTCTTTTTAGAGTCATCATTTTTCTGAATATTTGGTACAAGTTTTTTGAATAGTTGAGGCTGAACAGATTTATCTGAAATGAATGTCTGATAATTTGCCTACCAAAAATAATCAGAAAAGTTCTCATTTAACTTCACTCCGTTTCAATAAAACCATATGATGATCACCTGTGTAAATTGAACTTCAGAACAGAATCGCTGCACAGTGTAAAACAGAAGTGACAAAAACAAATTTCGGAAGAGGACATGGAAATAGGCAGTTTTTTCCAGTGTTGTACAACTTTTTTTGTCACTGTGAATACATTATGATGTCAGTGCAAATTTTGTAAATAATACTATAAAATTCCTATACAGTTTAACAGCTCTGATTGCCAGAATTACTTTGTTTTGGAGACTATAACAGAGGACGTTACTGAACCATATATTTTCCATTGCTCTCCACTGATAGTGTTGGAGTATTCATCAGTCTCTATATACAATGTGTTGCCATTAAAGTAAATGAACACATTTTATTAATTGTGAGTAGAAAATAGGAAGCAGAGGAATAGTAGAAATGAAAATGTTAATCCGTCAACAGGAAAGCAAAACATGTAAATTATTCTGAATATTTCTGCATAATTCAGAAAAGAGACTCCAGCAACATTTGTTCCCCCTAATCTCCAGATTTTATTCTCAAAGCTGTCTCATCATAGTTTTTGTTCTCCCATTATATGTGAAAGTTTAAGGCCACCATGGATTTCAGGCTAAGAGAAAAAAAATTTACTTCTGAGAAGCACAGAAGCCAATGATGTAACTTCACCCAGCAGGGTTCTTAACTTAAACTATAAATCACTTTTGCCACCACTGAAAGGCAGAAACTCTTAAAGTGACATCCTTTGCAGGTAATTCTGCCTTTGGTTCTCCACTATATACTTCAGACATTTGGAACAAGTTAAGCCTGTGAACCTCTGATGGGGGCCATTGCACATAAAGCAATAGCTGGTTATTCTGTCAGGATAAAGGATGCTTTTATACCCTAAAGTCGTAATTTTAATGGTAAATCTCCTTAAAAAGTGATGAAAATTTATGCAAAAAATTACTATAGTCTGGATTTGATTTGGTTTTTCTCTTTTCCTCTTCTGTTTGCAAAGGTAAATATGGAGACAGTGTTGTGCATACAAGTTCCATGTGACTTCAGAAATAATAATTTATATTCTTGAAGCTATTTACAAGACTATATTTGTTTAATAAAATGAATTTTGTGCTTTTCTCACACACTTCAGAGATAAAAAAAATGTAAACTGCAATATCCAAGATTTCTTATATATAGTTGATAACACCAAGTAGATGATTTGTTAAGACAAAATTTGTTTGGTATGTTTGTAGATGATTAAATAAGGCGATTGCAGAAGGTGATGAGACATGACCTCACATCATGGCATCCTAATGACTCTCAGAATATTCAAAGGCAGCAACATCCGTGCTTTCCAAATAAAGCAATTGAGGCTCTCTCAGGCTACTAGGTATTATGATTCAGTCTTAGGTTTGTGTCAGACCTGGTTTTCAACTGAATCATGCAGATAGCATGAAGATTTAATATCCAATGCTTTGTGTTTCTAGTCTTTAAAGTGAAATTTATCATCATGAAATTAATTCTTAATTTCCAATTTTAATTTTTATAAATACCTAATAAACAGTTTAATTTAAAAAATCAAATTATGTAAATCTACATGTTAATGTGTTCCTGTCAAAAAGAAAAAAATTAGATGTATGGGCAGATTGTACATCAGGATAAAATCAGTTGGAAAGAAATGTGCCTGGTTTAATTGTCTTTTTCTATAAGGCCAGAGAACATTTTCTGTCCTTGTTTTTAACTGTACATTTTTTTATGAGAATTTTTAATTGCCAAAAAAAAAAAAAAATTAAAAATATCAGGAAACGCAAGAATCCACAACCCACATATTAAAAAGCCCTTAATGAGTAGTATGTAAATAAATTTTCTGACAGTATTAAATGTAAATGCCTTAGGAAAATTAAGTTAAAAACAGTGGTGTTTTCCCTCTAAATTCTCATTCTTATTAAATATACTTTACTACATATTTAGTTTATCTATTAGGGTAATAAATTTAGACTGCAAATTTCACAAATTAGAATTTCTTTTCCTGAATAGAGAAAGACTCTTTTATTATTTTTTCCACAAGGATCATTGCAACTGTATAAGCGTTCTGGTTTTCTGTTAATCTAGTTAGTCATTCTCAAAATAACATAAAATGCCCTTACAAAATCTTTAGTAGGCAATTACTTACCTATTTTTATTTATTTAAAAAGAATAAATAGCCCCATCAAAAAAACTGTTGACTTTAAATTACTGAAATATTGGTAACATGTTTATCAGAAGTTTTTTCTTAACGGTACTATATTTTGTGAAAGTAGTTCCTTGACAGGGCTGTTTTGAATTTTAATGTTTTCTAGTTATGAAAAAAATATTCAAAATAAATGTTTCCCATGATTAACAGTTTTCTTTGCCATATTTGCAAGAAAATTACTTTGCATTATTAATTCCTTTATTCAATTAATTTAAATAGAAATTCTTTTGGAAAGATAAGCACGGATTTTCAAAAATGAGATGTTTTCCCACTGTACCTCATTATACAGTATAGTGTAGAGTTGAGTATTCCTGGAAGGGACTGCAGAGAAGTGTCTTTATTTTCAGAAAACAGTATTGGAAACTTAGTTGATGATTTATAACCCTTATTAGATATTTTTTGGGTTTTTGCCTTGTGAACTGAAACAACATTGTAAAATAACAAATACTGTTATTTTCATTGTTGTTACTACATGTAAGTACATAACAGAAGTAAATGTCTACTATAATATGATGATGATTAGTTTGGGACATTCTAATTAAATTATTATTCAAATAAAGTTCAGATTTCTTATCCATTTCCTTCATATGGATGAGAAATGTCAGGTTAAACTATTAGCTGTTTACATAATATACAGCTCATATCATCATCTATAAATGGTGTTTGGAGCCAACACTCAATACTGTTAACCTCTAATAAGATGACACTTTAAATTTCATAACACATTGTACAATTAGGAAAAAAACAACCAGCACGTATTGATGCTAGAAAAACAGACAGGGGAATTACTTTTGTAAAAACTTCTAATACCACTTAATATCACTGTATACACTAATGAAGAAGAATCACCATCAGTGTAATCAGATAAAAATTCTGTATTTTAAGTTATTTTAAAAATTTGGCATTATAGATACAAAGAAGTAACAGAATTAGGCAGGACGTAATTACCAGTGGAAAAATAAATATACTATCTGTAAGTCTAAAGTACTAAAGGTGGTCTGCAAGACTGAATATATTAACCAGGAAAAATAAATCATTCTGTTAAATATATTACGTTGGTATGGAAAAAGATGATGTAGAACATAAATAAAATAATTACAAAATACACTTGGAATCATTGCCAAATTCTCTCCTGACATTATTTCAATGACTTCAAAGAAAGCTAGGCCAACAATGAATCTGCTTCTTATAATTTCTATAAAGTAAGGTGAGAATTAATTCCTGCAATGCTGTTACCAGACAGATCAATTTTCAGCTTATATCTATGTAGTGGGTTAGAAAAGCAGTTTTGTCTTGGGGGGAGGGGTGAGATTGTTTTCTTTAAACTTGTTTTTTATTTCCTTTCCTTGAGAAGGGAAACAGCCAACTTGGATGGTGAAACCCCTCCCCAGGTGGTTGCGGGGTGTGACTACAGGACCGTATCTCACCTGGGGCCCCTCCCCCAGAGACCATGCCAGGGCAGGGGTTCTCCCTGGCTGTGCCCCGCTGGGTCCAGCCTGTGCTGGGGCTGGGGTTCTCCCCAGGCTCTATGGGCCCCACAGGCCATGCCTGGATGTGGGGCCCACCCGTGGGGGGCTGTGTTGGGCTCCCCCAAGGCCAGGTAGGGCTTCTTCCTGGAGCCGTGCTTCTAGGTACCTGCAGGCTGGTCTGGGCTAGGGCCATGCCTGGTCACGGGGTCCCCTGAGGCTGTGCTGGGATCATCCCTGAGTACCTACATGGAGGTGGCTCAGCGTGGCCCATGCCTGGATACAGGGCACTCCCAGAGCCATCCTGAGCTGTCCCCAGGTGCCATGGAGTGATGGCTTGGCCTCGGTCCCCCCCGGCAGGGGAAGGAGTGGCCCCACATCCTGTGCGGGGAGTGGCCCGCTGCCAGTGGTAATGGCAGCCACCGGGCCCCAGGTCCAGAGCACATGGCTTTTTGGCAGGAAGCACCATCTTGCTCAGAGTGCCGAAATCTTGGAAAGGGGCGATGCTGAGCACAGCTGACCAATAGGAAGGCTGCCTGCCTGGGAAGAGGGCACCATTCACGTGATATAAAGAGCCCATAAAAGCCAGAATCCTGGAAGTCCTGTCCCTTTTGGCCAGCTCGTTGTGGTCCAGATAACATTGACTGTGGCTCCTCCTGGTCCTTCCAGGTTCCCTTTCATCCCACAGCAGCACCGGTGCTCCCACAGTGGCACCAGAACACCGCCCAGCTGCAACAGTGTGGCATTTTTTAACCCTTGGGTTCATGGGGGGAGGGGGCTTCTCACTGCTTTGTCTTTCAGGGGCTCTGAGACCAGGAGATACCATCTTTGAGTCAGCTTTCCCTTCCTTCCCTCTGCTCCTCAGCCCACCAGTCTGCTTGGAGGAGCAGTTTGTCATTTTTTTTTGTTATTGCGTGACACTGCCAGGAGGTTATTTGTTGT
The DNA here is from genome assembly GCA_013399895.1 of Serilophus lunatus. Lineage (NCBI taxonomy): Eukaryota > Metazoa > Chordata > Aves > Passeriformes > Eurylaimidae > Serilophus > Serilophus lunatus. The sequence goes on from VXBA01002753.1 coordinate 142,516, forward strand.
ATCTGTTTAGCGTCTAGTGGGATCCTATAGTTCTATAGAGACCCATAGAAAATAAACCTGTGTTTGCTGTTGCAACTCTATTCAATCTTTCATCCTGATTACGCCCCCTAGTGGTAAAACCACCACAATATACCTTAAGAAAGCACGTCCTTAAAGACTAGAAGACATAAACTTAATATGCAAAGTGTAACTTTTCATTTCTAGATGTATTTTAATTGAAAGTTGAAGTACAATTACTGGCTTTAATAATATTATATCTATATAATTTTAACTCTAGGACACTTTTTCTTGTTGGGTGGTTGGTTTTATAGATACTGCATGAGCCTTCCTTTTTTCTTTTTCCAGTACTAATGCAGAACTTTTATGACAAAATTTCAAACGGTCCTATGGCTCAGCAAGAAAAATAAATAAACACCCTACAGAGTACTTTTCTTAGCATAAGCCTACCAGCTCTGGAAAGGTAAATTATTCTATATGGAAAGCATTGTTATGGATACTATATCAATAATAAGCAAAAAAATAGTAGTTCACAGATATCCAAAGTCAATAGACTCTCCCTGGTCAGCCCCTCTGCTACATAAGTTAGACTTCTGGTAAGTGTGTAATTTTGTTTCCTGCTGAAGTCTTTTCTGATTCACAGAAGCAGGAACATCTTTCTAAATCTTCAGGAGTCCTACCTGATGGCCATTGTTTAAAATCTAAAGAAGTTATCAGAATATTGATTTCACTGAAATAGAACTGACACATTGGACTTAATTCCATTATATAAATATAGTAACTTGGGGCATGTGAGATCCCCTTGGTTGTCCTATCTGGCCTCTATCTGTCATTCTAGCAGAATATAGATCTCCTGAATGTTGTGAAATTCTATGAACAACATGAGATAACTCTGATGACGTACAGGATCTCAATGGTCAGAGTCTGGTGATAATAACGATCAGAATCTGGTGCTAATAATGGCAAGGCTGTCTCCATTTACTAAAGAGCTGGACTTAATGATTCTTTTGGGTCACTTTCAGCTCAGAATATTCTGTGATCTATGTGTAAACATCTAAATCACTCTCATAATGACATCATAGGTCACTTACCTGCACATGTAAGTAAATATTTGACTCTAAGCCTACCTGTCTTGGTCTAAGAGCCCTTGCTACCTTATCCTAAAAGTGTGCTAGTAGAAAATGAGGTCTTATAAATAAACATGCTCTCTGTTTCCCTTCTGAATGAAGACCAGCTTCAAGAAAGTCTCTACAGCCCTAATATAGCATTGATATGAAATTATGAATTTCTGGTCTCTGAAAAATGTATACACTTCACTTGAAGTTAGATAAAATTTTTATTAAAAAAATGAAATATTCAAAATGATCCAGGTGCCATGATAATTCCTTGTTATGGGTTAGATTACTTGTGGTGAAATTTTCCCATTACCACCGTGGGATGCTGGCACACTGAGAGTGAGTTTGGACATTGAGTGGACATCGAGGGGGAAGATTCTACACAGCTGCCCAGTAAAATGTAAAGATGTAACCATAAATGCTTTGCTATGGGAAGATGTCTATCCTTTCCTACAATCAATGCAGTTGTTCTTTCTTGGTACCTTATTGAGGTACTGTATTCACAAAGTATTATGTTTGTTTCCTGCAAAGAATTTTGACTGGGAAAGATCTCAATATGTGGCTAACTCCAAACTTTCTTGAGGCTCTAGACAAGATAAAATATTCCTTTGTTTTTCCTTTCTTTTTGTTTGTTTTGTTTCATGAGTCTGAAAATTACAGAGAGTTGAAATAGCAGATTTGCTGCTTATAGAAATTAGAATGATAACACTATTGAGAAATTCTGTAAAAATTATGGACAAAATAGCATATAAAAAGAATACATTACCTTTTTTACATTATTTGTAGCTTTAATTAGAAAACCCAATTCTTTAGGATTTGGCAAAATAAATGTTCAGCCAAATTGTTTTTATTGGACAGCAAGTGAGCAATATTAAATCTTTTAATTAAATTAACATAAAGTTTCTGTTTGTTTAGTCCAGGGTGTCACATGTTCTACCCCCAATTAATTTATTTTGCCACTTACATTAAAAGAGACACTAGGGCTTAAAACAACTGAATATTCCCTGACTGAATTGAAACAGTTACACCCCTGAGGTTTTTGTTTCGTAGCAGAAAAATGCATTGAATTATTGTGTCTGTTAAAGATATTTTTTTCTGCCTCTTTTTCAGTTCTTGGTGTTATTACTGCTGTTTTACTGTCAGCAAATAGTTTAATATTTTCATTACGTAAGGTGTTAAATTCCACTGGTTTGTGTTAAAAATAGCAAAACTCATATTTTAGATACACTACTATGTTGACTTATTTTATATAAATTTCCACTTTACCTAGCAATTTTAATTGTGTATTTTTCACTTACTCCCTCTAAACAAAAAAAACCCAAAAACAACAGAAAAAAAGCCAACAAAAAACCGTGGTTTTTTTGCAAGTGAAAGCCTAATTTAGAGAAAAAAACAATATTGTTTGCCTGGAGCATGTTCATGTTCCAGCTGTGTAATAATATGCAATCTGTTTCCATGACCACAATGCCACTCACTAATATTCATTCTGTCGTATCTTATGAAGGTATAGAGTAAGTTGATTACCTATAAATGTTATATTAATGGTACAAATCAAAAATAACCCATTCATTTTTTCCTTAAGAATTATAGATTTTAGTACTTTATTGGAAAGTTATGATGTGTTTTTTAATTTCCCCACATATTTTTCAGCACAAAGTTTTTCTACTAATTGAGTACAAAAGCGTTCCTGCTGTTGGTAAACAAATGCCATGAAACTAAGGTAATGTGGAGAGACACTCAAATCATTGGAATTTCATGATGAATTTTTAATATATTTCCGTTCAGAGCATGTCGTAGGTATTACTACTTATAAGTAAACCTTCTGAAGAGAATCTGAACTACTTGTGTGGTAAGTAGTCAAAACAAGTGGTCATGCCAACACTAGTTATGCATCTCAATGAAGATATGAATTGCTGCTAAGTGTGGATACCTAAAAGATCTCTTTCTTTCTCTCTCTCTCTCTCTTTGAAATTCTTCCCTGATTAACCAAGTATGTTAGGATATTCTGCTTTTTAAAACAGGATCTAGCATTATTAGACTATGAATTAGAGGAAGATAATTTATTCCTTCCTATGTATTTCTGACCTAAATAAAGGTTTGTATAACCCACTTCAAGAAAATCAATGAGATGATAATCAAACATAAGAAGATAGACAACTAAATCAATAAATTATAGATAAATAGAATCATAGAATATCCTGAGTCCAAAGGGACATACAAGGATCATTTAGTCCAACTCCAGAGTATTTTAGATATTTTAGATCATAACCTTTCCTTAACAAGAGCTTCCAAAGGGAAAAGGAAGTTGCTTATTTAGAAATTCATTTCATCCTTACATTGTTGTTTCTTTGGCAGTAGTTACATGACAAGCTGAAAACTGTGTATTTAACCATGAGAAAAGAAATAGTAGGGACTAGACACAAAAAAATCTTTTTATATCTAATGCAATTTCCTGTAGAAGCACCAAAGTCCAAAAATTCTGAATTAAAATACTTCAGTCATTCAGTCTCTGCCCTTCTTGAGATCTGTTATATCCAAGACCTGGTGCCAGAAGCACAGACCATGTGTAATACCTAAGCTGGTCATACCCCTAAAAAATAAATTAGAGATCACTGAATTACAAAAGTCTGTATAATAGCGCACTTTGTTTCTAGATGCCTGGAATACTATTAGCCAAAAATTGACAGTCTCTCTGCAACATTTTTCTTCATCAAAATCATTAGGAAACTGTTTGGAGTAAGGATTTCTATTCAGCCATTCTTTCTGGAAGACCTTCCAGTATTCAGAAAAGGGTTCAAGGCTCTTGGAAGCAAAAGAGAGATTCTGACCTGAAACTCTGTGGCTCAGGGTCTAAATGAGTTCTGGATTTTGTTCTAGAAATCAGCATGCCTGAACATTGGAATAAGGCAGCTAAAATACTTTATTTAGTATAAAAAATGTACAATCCTTTAGTTTAATTCTTTGTGTGTGCATGCATAAAGATATATATATTGCCAATTAAATTAGCAGGATATTTAAAAAGTCCTTTTTGTTTACATATAATTGACTCAATAAATTACATTCTATTTAATTGACTGCACAGTAGAGACCTTTAGAGAAATTATATGTTAAGAGGAATTTTCTAGAGTAAAATACCCATGTTATTTCTATTTTATTTTGCTTCTGAACTGATTCATGTGAAAATATTCCACAATTCTGTTGAAGAAAAAATATTTATTAAAGATTGTCCTGGGTTGGATAATTTATGATTTTGAAAATTCAGAGATAAAAGATGCATAAAGAAATAAGAATTTTTATTACCAAAATATAATATGAAAATAGGCATATGAGGTACTAAAAATAAAAATTAATAAAAAAGGTTGAATTAAAATGAAAACACCAGGGAAAGCCAACAACAAACAAATAAACCACAGTATGATTAATAAAACAAACACAAAACCCTTTTTTGTTCTGGTGCCCTGGAGGGGAACAGGGAGAGGAGGAGGGGAAGGGGATCTTTATTTCAGAAGGAAACGGTTTTTTTAAAAAAGGTGCTAGACCATAAAAAAGATCTTAAGTATATATTTGGGAATCTTAAATTCAAGAAAAGTATTATGTCTCCCTGCAAACTCTACCAAAGAGTAACACAACTCAAAGGGAGAATTTACAACTAATTCAAGAACTAAACAAGAATGCTGCTCTGTGTGATTTTATGAGTGTTTATACTACATTTAAGGTACAGAAAGTCACAGCACTATACCTGTCATGTCTGAGTGCACCCATAAATAAAGTTCTGTTCTAGTAGAACTAATTAGTACAAATGTTGGCTTGTTACAAAAGCTAGTAGAACATATTCATAATCACCACGGATTATGGAAGTCAAGCATAAGAAATCATACCCAGCATCAAAAAAAAAACCCAGAAAAGAGAAAAAGAAACAATCAATTCTCTTCTTACATTTTTTTTAAGACATGAACGGTGAATAAGATGCCACCTAAATTGCATTAACTAGATTTTTATACTTTTTCTCATCTATTTGTGTCTCTACTAGTCAGCTTGTAGATCTTGGGGTGAAATTGTCCTTTCTGGGTTTAAATTTTCAAGTCAAAGCTAGCCACATAAAATGTATATACCATGAACATACTTCTAATGGTCCCAACAGCCAGGTTTCTTCTGATACAAAGATTAACTCTTGAGAAGTGTAAAAGAATATTTTGTTGTCCTAAATTCTGCATTTCTTCAGAGCTTACTCTTGGCATGTTCACCCTGTAGTAGATTTCTACAGCCTAACAAATAGGAAGTTGTTTCAAGTCAAAGATAAAGCAAGTGTTCATACACAATTTCCAATGTTCATATATTTGACAGCTAGTGATTTTCTACTATGTGGTGTGTAGCAGTAATTGCTACTTTGTGAAAAGAGAAAAAAAAGCCCACACCAATTCTCCATTTAAAAAAACCAAACAAACAAACAAACAAACAAACAAAAGGTAGAATAAAGTTTCAAACTGTGAGTCCTAATCTTAAACTCATGTCTAACATAGGGTTCTAGAAGACACAAATTCTGAAGACAATTTGAGCAAATATTTTTCCATAATTTTAAAACATTTTTTTTTATGATGTAGTCTTCCCATCTGATTGCTACAAGCTCCCTTTATATTTGCTTACTTTTTTATTTCTTTTCTTTTTCTGTGGTTCTGAGCAGGTAAAACTTTTATTCATGATTTCTATGTTATAAAAGTAGTACAAACCAATGTTTTCTATATTATCTGTAACTACATGCAAGTTAGTAAGTAGAGGAGCAAATTTTTCTCTGAGATGTTATTTGTGAATTTTGGAAGTTTTTTATGTCATCTATATAAATGTTAGAGATAAATATAAACAAATTAATATGTTCAGTTATAGTTTTCTCCTTTAGTAGCTTCTTAGCAGACTATTAGTTCAAGTAATATATACATGCAATCTAAGGAAATGTCAGTCCATTATTATTGTCATTGATATCAGCCTATTATATCTAATATATCCTTCTTAATAACTTTAACAATATAATTATATGACTATTGCTAGATATGAAGCTTATGAATTTTATTATTACTGAAAAATGAATGAATTACACCTCTCTTATATGTATGAATAAAAGGTCTCATTTAGGTCAGTAATAAAATATTCATACATTTATATTACTGAGAGGTATATATAAAATTTTAATTTGCAGAACACAGCAATTCACTTTGGTAACAAGGAAAAGGAAATGCACAACATAGCCATAAGTAAGTACAGGTAAATTATAGACATTTTTTATTTGAGCACAAACAGTATTTAAAAAAATTGCATGTTCTTTTAGCATCTCACTTTCTTTGGTCTACTTGCACAAATCTTCAACAGATTGAGTTGTCTTTTCTTAAGTAGAAAGAATAGTGTAATATAGAAACACCTTAGCATAATGCTTTATTTGCTTAATGAAAATTATTTTCTAGAAAAAATACTTTTGGGGGGGATTTGGGATAAGTTAATCATCCATGATTTTTCATGCATAGTGTAACACAGAGAAAACAGATTTGTTCATGGAACATATACAGTATGAATTTCATGTGAATCTGTTATGATTTAATTAACTGAATTTTCTTTTGAATATGAACAAAAAACTGAGTTTGGGACACTTCTACCACAAAGATTTTTATGAGAATAAGTACCACAAAAAAAGATGAAAATGATTTCAGAACTGAGATATAAGCCTCCTTCAGTCCATTAACTTAAATGATTCAAATTCAAAATGTACTCACCCTTGAAATATATCTTGGACCCCATTTTATTTCAAACAAGCCTAGAACAATTGTGGTGCCTTGAATGCTAAAACAGAAGTAGTGAAAAGACTTTTTGTTTTGTGAGTGTATATAGAGGTCTCTGTAAATATAGTGCATGTTCAAAGTCACTCTTGTTTTTGTTTCAATATATGTATTATAAAAAAAGTGCTCCCATTCCAATCTCCAGTTAAAAAAACCAACAAACCAACAGACAAAACCAAAAAAACCCAAAACCCCCAATAAACCACCCAAAATAAAAAGCCCTCCCACACAAAAAAAACAAAGCCACAAAAAAACCCAACTAGAAAATACCAGAATAAGGAGTTCCAGATGTCAAACTCTTTATAAAAAATCAAACCTTTTTCATCCAAAAGGCTCACATCTAGTAATAAATCTTACTTACTCTAAGGAGGAATTCAAATTTTCTCTCTCCTCTCCCAAAATTTCCACTGCTCCAGAGGTAACTGTAAGAAACTCTTCAAAGGAATCTTTGCAGCAAGTATTTATTAGATTATATTACTTGAATTACAGAAGCAAGAATCTCTTACCAGGAAAGACCTTATCCTGTTTAGTGCTATGATGAGGAACCAAGACACCCACAAATCAAATACACATGAATATGTTTGCATACTGCAAGGAATTTCCTGTTCCCTCTCCTGTCTGAATGAACTGGAGATACACAATCTTTTTCCCACCTAAATGATTAGTCACAAGGGTTTGTCTAACCTTCATGGTAACTGACACCAGCAAACCTGCTAAGAATTTTGGTTTTGAGATCACTGGAGTCACTATGGCATTTGCGTATTGGAGGGCTTTGACAGTTTAAAATTTACCAGGAGAAAAATGGTCATGCCTATAGCAGTATGTTTACATTCACATGCTGCTTAAAAAAATCCTACTGTTCATCGATTTTGTGGGTAATTCAGTTAATAAGAAAATAGGTTTTAAATTAATTGTTTTTAAAATCAGCTTATCCCTAACTCTGGTAAACCTTAATATGAAGTTAGTGCTGTTTAGACATCCAGTAAGATCATTCTGACTGGTGTTGAATTCACCAGACAGTTATTTACAAGTTAATTGAGAAACAATCACTGGAATAACACAAGGTCATGCATTGAATGAGTTAGTTTAAATGAACAACTAGGATGCTACTTCTAGGTACTCAGCAAGTCTTTGGATTTTTTTTCAGTAGGTTAATGTTGCTATCTATTATGCACTGCATTCTATACTGTTTTTTCTTTCATGGCATACTTCATTAAGAAATTCATTCTCTATGATTTTACATTAACCTTAACTGTACCTGTAAAACTGTCAGCATTCAAAACAATTGCCTTCTTGTGCTGTATTGAATGTAAGTTAGCAATTGTAATTCGTTGATATTTTGACAAGCTTACTCCAATGAAATTTATCAAACAACAGATATCCTTAGGCAAAATGGAATTTAATCAGTAGTAGCGTAGTGACCGTAATGCTAAATTATTCATTTGATTCTCATAATTTCAGCATTGTCTTTAATGAAGAATATGGAAAAAACCAAAGAATTATGTTGTCTGCCTTGTGAAATTTCTGATTAAGGAACACCTTATCAATTATGTTTTAAGGATAATTAAGCCTCAGGAAGAAGTATATGTAGTTATTTAGGAGATAGGACAGAACCAGGTATGGTGTTTTTATTCTGTGTTTCTGTGTTGTGACAGGATCCAGCTCCATTAGGAACGGCTTTTATGTGTCAGTTCAGTACCAACGATGAGCAACAATTATAAAAATGTAACATTTCATACAAAATCACAGAAGAACCCACCCCCCCACACACATCCATCCACATTATTTCATAAATAACTGACTATGCTTTGCCAAATAAAATGCATAAGTTTTCGAAGTTTCTTTGAATAGTGGACCACAGTTTACCTGACATAGTATCATAATTATCAGACATTAACTGAAAACGCTAGCTATGTTAGCTATACTATCAATGTCCCAGAAAATGAGTGGGGTAGAAACTAAACTGTCTATAAGATTTATATGGTACTCAAAACTTATTATTTATTATCCTACTCATAGGAACTTTGCTTCAACAGCAATTTCTTTTAGAAAATTTGAGATGAACATCTCTCATGTAAAGAAAATTGACAAAATATTAAATTTAAAAAGTAAAAGGTACATGTCCTGAGGTCCAAAAAGACCTCAAAAAAAAGAAAAAAAGAAAAAAAAAAGAAAGAGATCAAAACCATGGGGATAAAAAAAATTGCACAAATCTGATATTCTTAATTTTGCATTCATACAGTTTATGTCTTCTCTCTTATTTCTCTGTTTTTTTATTGGCTGCACAAGATTCAGTATTCCTTTGTTTATCAGTGGAGAACCTTTCGGCCTCTTAGCTTTTCTGTTTTCTTTTGGTTTAGATTTGCGCCTTTTTTATTAGTAGAGCAATTAAACAATTAAAAAGTGACATATTTGATTTTGAGGTATCTTCTTATAAGAAAAAAATAGAAAAACTTTTAAAACAGAAGAAAAAGATTTAACACTTGATGAAAGTTTATCTATATAGCACTTTGGAGGATTCATCTAGCTTAATTTTGTAATCTGAATTAGGAACCTTGCATAAACTAGGCTTCTTCAACAGTTAATGGTATTCTAATATTCTTCTGATTTTTACTATTTAAGAGAGAGAAAGAATGGCTTTTTGTGTTCTTAGAGTCAAATACATTTACTTAAAAGCATAGATTTGAAGTAGTGAGACAACATAAAATACTACTAAGTTATAATTAACTCTAAATTTAGTGTATGGGTTTTGTCCCTGAATGGGCATTTCTTTCCATTCTTCTGGCCTAAAGAGAATATTTATTGTGTACCTGAGAAAAGTATTTCTAATTCCTACTGTTATTTGTTTAATTTTGCTTTCACTTTCTTTTAGGATAAGAAAGGAAAGGAAACTATGGTTTCTTTCTTTTGTTTCTCTCTTTCTTTCTTTAGTTTCTCTCATGCTTTCTTTTTGTTACAGCCCTTTATTTGTGAAGTCTGTGTACCAGATTCATAAAATACTTTTGACTGTTACATGAAGACTAAAAGCAGTGCCAGAGAATGTAGACTGGGTGGGTAAGAGTTTAAACTAATCTATACTTTCCCTGCTCTCCTTGAGGATTATGCTAATTTCATACGAAAATTTTCTGAGGACTCTCCCATCTTCTCCTGAAAGAAATGTGCTTGAATTAGCTGTTCTTCTTAGTTACAGTTACAAGACAAAGAGACATAAGACATGAGAATGTTAGATAAGGGGGAAGTAGTCTGTCTTTATCCAGATTTTTTTATTTTTTTTTTTTTTAAAAAAGGAGAGAAAAAAAAGTGAATGTGAAACTTGATCATCCCTTCTAACATGGAGTTGAAGATTTCAATCTTTGATGAGAATTCTGAACGACAGATCCTGAATTGGCAAAGGTTGTAACATATATCCTTCCCCCAGCTATCTAAATTCTGAAATGAATGGGATTCTAATTGTTTTGGAACCTACTAACAGTTTTTGTTCCTTGTACATGATGTAGGCTTTGCCCTTCCTAAGAACTTAAGCAATTCCAGCCGCTGTAAGGACACCTTGTGCCCCAGCAAACTGTATCCATTTTAGGATATAAGACATAAGAATGTATCCATTGATTTGACACATTAAAGATTTCATCAAGGGACATGGAATTAGTTCAGTCTTTCTCAAGGTTATATATTAGCCCTACTTTCCTCTTTTTTTTTTTTTTCCCCAGGATCATGGTTAAAAATGTATCTAGTCGTAGAAATTTAAAATTAATTCTAGTGTGATGTTTGCTATTACTGTATACACTGTTTTTATTTGTGAGGGAGAGAGATAAACTTATAATGATGCATTATCTTTTCTGCTTTGAATTGGTGCTACTAGCGGCCACTCAATAAAGTAAGGTTTCATCTTAGAATCTTTATAAAGTGGGACTCTAGGAAAAATTATTTTAATAATTGTAAAAATTTTCAGATACTGTTTCAAGTTTAATTACTAGTACAGCATGAAACAGTGTCACTAACACAAATACTATCTGTGCATTAAATATCTTGACCCCAAGAAATATTGGAGAGTTATCACCAGAATTTAATAGTATTAAATGCTATTAGTTAGTTTATGCTGCTTAGCTTAAGGAAAAACAACAAGTCTCCAAAGATAATATCATCTTGCAAAAGGACATTCCTCCAGGAACACACATATATACATATATATGTACATATGCATATTCCAATTCTATATCAATTTTACCAAGCCATGTAAAAATGAAAATAAACAATAGTCAATTGGCCATTGATGATTGTTATTACAAGATATAAAATTTTAATTTCTGTACACCTAAAATTATTATCTTAATTTAATATGGTGTCAAGTAACTTGGTTGGAAAATGTCCAGATTCATAATCACAGACATTTAGGCCTTTTCTTGAGTAGACTGTGGTCTCCATGACACGTGAGGAGTCAAAAGGGAGAATTCTGTTTGAGTTTCCAATTCACTTTTCCTCTACAGGGAAAATAGTCATCTTCATTTTTCTTTTAAACATACAAATTTTCTGTCTTATTTTTAAGTATGACAGATCATGCACTATATAGATATAAAGACATTTGATTAAAAAGCTGAAATTCAGCAGGGTAAGTGCTATCAGCTCTGTTGGACAGTTTATTTGCAGAGTATCCCATAACATCTGGTAAATGGAAAATGTGATATAAAGTTTTAAAACTTAAAAATACACATGGACTTCAGCTGCAAAGAGAGAATTTTTTGCTACCGAAATGTCTTTTCGACCCAGCTGGATTACTAAAACACAAGTTTCAAGCTGTGGTGGCATGCTGCCTCTGCTACTTTGTTCATTTTTATGAGTTAGAGGACAACAAAACTATAAATGAGAAAACACCTTGTCCTAATTTTAATGAGGAAGTGATCAGATTGGATGAACGGAGCATGGATATCAGATGCATGCACACACACAGAGACTAGACAATTATTTTTGTTAATTTACTGTTTACATATCTTTAATTAAAATGCTATCTTTGCAAGACAAATGCTTTACATAATCTTGGGATTACGTGCTACTGATTCTTAGATTTGTTTCTTAATCCATTTAATTTATTTATTAAAGACAAATGTTGATCTATTACTTTGTGACCTAGTAGTAATTTATTTCAGTAAGGTGTTTTTCCTTCTTTAGAATCATAAAAAACCCAAAAAGAATCCCCTTCTTTTTCTTCCTGAAAGAGGATAAGAGGTAGATGAAATATATTTTGCTAGGTAATGTGTTTCATGATAATTTCTTATTAGAGATTTCCATAAGCAAGTAACTACCATCCAGTGTGGATGGATATGTCAGAGGATAGGTTTTGAACCAGGTAAATTCAGTTTTTAAATCAGCAACATGGAAGAATGGATAATACTAAACATGGAAAGGCTACAAGAACTTCAAAAAACAGAACTGGAACTAGCCACCATATTGAAAATTTTAAAAGTCTGCAATAATTAGGATGTAAATTAATTAGTTGTTCTGCAAAATATCCAGAGGACAAGAGTCTAAGTTAAAAAAACTAACCACAATTATTTTTCGATACAAAGGTCTCAATTGAGCCATTGTTTTGCACAATTTTACACTAAAAATAAGGTTTTGAAAATGAGAAGTTCCAAACAATGATATAATTATTTAAAAGTCTAAAGTACATGGTATATGAGAATGAAAAAGGGACTTCAATCAGTGTAATCTAACGTCTAGAGGAATAAGTGACAGAAGCTTTTTCATATGTAGAAAGGATTCAAATAAATAAAACAGTTCGCTAAACAGACTGGTAATAAAATAAGAAATAATGTGCTTTTACAAAATGGTACTGTGACACAATTTTATTTTTTTTTAATTTTGTAGAAAAAATTATTTGAAGAAATGTTAATAATAAATGTAACAGCTGGAATTTAAATAGATTTCATGACCTATGACTTTCTATAACAAGGAAAATTTGAAGTAAAATTTGAAAATCTGAGCGTATGTCTTTACAGATATATGGGCTATGTACTTAATCCTTTCAAAGGTTGAGCAGTTTCATTAAAAATAAATAAAATTTTGGATTAATATTTTTATTTGTATGGATAATAGGTGAGAAGAGAGTAGATATTGTATATGGTTAGAAAAATTTAGCTTGTAATGACAATGCTAATTGCACCTAGACTAACTAAATGCAAGATTAAAGTTTAAATCTTTTCAGTAAAATTCCCTCACTGTATTAAAGTTGAAAATTTCTTCTTACAACCAACTTTTCAAGTTACATCAAAGAACTCAATATGAAGATATTTTCTCAAGGATAAACACTAAACAACAAGGTGCATAAATGTATTGACCCTTGAGTTTTAAGTTCTCCAGATATAATACAATCTTGACTTAATTAGGTTTTTAAAGCAAACAACTGACCTTCACTATAAAAATTGAAGTTAGAAGAAACGTTAATAAAAAGGGGCATCTCTCCAAGTTAGGTAGCAAGTATTTTGATTTCAGTAAACTTGTCAGTTACATAATAAACATTTAAAAAGAATGCTTTTAATCATTGGTACAAAATATTTTTGAATGTAATGGCATAATTACTTTTTTGCTACTATAACAATAATATAGTTAAAATATTTTATTTTCTACTTTTAGTAGTAAACTTTATCTCATTAAAATGTCCTTGCCTACTGAATAAACATAGTATTTTTCTTTCTTTACATTAATTTCAGCAGATGTAATAGAGTTGATTCCATTTTTTTTTATGTAAGGTGTTGACAATACAATTAGGATTTTTTCAAAACTGTAATTGTAAAATTGACCTTATTAAAATTCCACTTCCTCCATAATTAAAAAACCCTAATTACTCGTAGTAATTGGACCAGAAATGACATTTTCAGTTCATTAATATTCAACAAATTGTTTTTGAAGATGTTCTTGCATGGTTAGTAGTCAGTCTTCAACATTTCTCTTCATTTCTTATTTAAAAGTCATCTAGAATAATAGTTTGCATTTTAATAACACAAGGTTTTATGAATTGATTTTATTTATAAGGTTTTTAATTGCTAATTAATGTGTGAAAATATCTGTCTTCTGTAATATTTGTAACACATGAAGAGAAAGGTGAATGCAATAGAACAACAATTTGCACATGCTCAATAAGCATGAAATATACCATATTTCCTATCTACAAATTTTCATTATTCTTTCTAGAAATGTCAAAATCAGGTTTAATATGTCATGGTATTGTGCACCTGAATAAAGAAGTCAATTTATCTAACATCACAAAGTGGAAGCAAATCAAAATAATGATGCGTGAACGAATTTATTAACCAGGAAAATACAACTGAGATCATTTCAAGGTGTATACTGTTTATATTATTTGATGTAATGACATTTGAATTGATATCATAGATGCACTGTAATTCTCTTTATACATTTTTGAATGTATGTGTCTGTACTTATAACCTTGAAGTGTAATTCCTCTGATGTCCCTGAAACAGTCAGAACTCAGACAAGGCTCAATCACGGCTGTGAAGAGATTTCCCTTCTGATAAGCTTGATCCTTGAGCTGGAGTGATCACTTTTAAGGGTAAGTGTCAAATTGCCAATAAAAACTGTCAGATGAAGTGAAATGTGAAGTAATTTTGAGTGACATGTCTGTATCAGAATCTGAACTGAAATGATTGTGCACTTTCCTTTTGTTAGGAAAAGAATCTTCCAGTGATTTGGGAGTTCACATTTCCATAAGTAGATATAAATTTTGAACAACTCTGCTTCTGTTTATTAAACTATAATCTCTTCAGATATTTAACCTAAATGTAAGACTGGGAGACTCCAGGTCTTTCAGGAATTTGGGAGCTTCCCAGGTTAAGTTGCATCTGAGAAAGAATTGTGAGGATGACAAAATTCCACTGAAGGCTATTTTTAAAAATATATCCTTCAGAACCACCTCCAAATCTCTTGTTTTCATGCCCCGCCCCCTCCCCCTCCCTTTTTTTTTTTTTTTTTGTTCCCCAGGAAGTTTTTTTACTCTTAGAATCTTTCTGTCAGACCTTTTCAATTCCCATTAATGCTTTTCCAGATAAAAATAAAATCGTTTTTGGTCTGGGCGAACCAATGTTGTATAGAACCTACTACAATTTAAACATGACCAGGAGTTAGCTAAGTTTCTGAGTCATTTCTGCTTTAGCTTGGAGTCTCATAGAAGCAGAGGCAGAGAGAATTGACAGCACTCAGGACTAATCACCAGACATTCTGCAACTGACAGGGAGATTTAGGGCTTGACTACTCTAGGTTCGTATCTTCCAAAACATGATGTTTATCACAAGTCAAATTCCAAGTGTGGTGATGTCCAGAGTACTTACACACCTTGTGAGAGACATTTTACTTTCCAAAAGGAATGTGGTAGTTCCTCTACTCACAAACCAAATCCCACAGAAACAGTTTGAATTTGCAGATTATTAAATTAATCTGGTTTAGCAGGTTTATACAGCAGGTTTGTCTGTTAGTTTATAGACTGTTGAAAAGTGTCAGTTTAAAAAAAAAAAAAAAAAGTAATAATAAATCAACATCTTTGAGGGATCTGCTGTTTCACTGCAGTTTCTGAAAAAAAAAGAGATTCATGGCTGCAAGTGAATGCCAGTAGTTTCCAGTAGAATATCAGAGAATGAGATGTAAGTCTCACCCTTTCAACTTTGAGATGAACACCCTGTGAAACAGAACTTTCTGCTCATGTAACCAGAATCCTCTCATTCATGTAGGGATTCATATTCAATGACTACTACTGAAATTCTCACTACATGGCATTCAGAGCTGAACGAGAAAAAAAACACCTAGAAAGGAACCAAATGCATTTTTGAAATCAGAACATGATTTTTTTCCTTATTACATACAATTTCCTGATTGTATCTACTTAACTTCCATGGTAGCTCAAAAGGATTAAGTGAACAGATGTCATCACTGTATTTCAATGATTTCTTTTTTTGTAAAAAAGCAGAAAACACATTGTTTTTCAAATTTCTAGTGTTGCAGAACTCTTACTTCTTTACAAGCACATCAATATTGTCAGCTCAGTCTGTTTTAGTAGGTAAACTATCATGAGAATATTTACTAAAATATTCAAAATTATTTGTAGGCAAGAATAATAACTCTAGGAGAAAAAAAAAAAAAAAAGACTTTTCTCATGTACTTAATTTCCAAAGCAATCAATTACAATATTCATGCTGTAGTTTATATAAGGTGTATACTTAAAATTTGAACTGCATGTCATTTGAATAACATGCTGCAGTAGCTGTTATATGCACCACTTTTGATGGCTGGAAAAAAAAAAAGCTACTGCAGCCTCCATACTTTATCAGTAGAAAGTGGGTAAATTTCACAGTCTTCATACTCTAATATTTGTATGACATTCAGAACCACATTTACAAAACAGACATAAGCTGGGCTTTGGAAAAGAAGTCTTATGATAATAATATAATTTTGAGTAGACACTATGTCCTAGAAGCACTTTTTTTTGGAAAGAATATTAAAAATTGTGCATTGTGGATATTATTCTTTCCACCCGTAGTCTAAAGAGATAAAGTGTTGGACTAAATCTGAAGGTTATGAAGAGATGTTAGGAAGTCATAGTTCATATTTTTATGAAATAGTCTGTTATTATTGATTTTGTTGAAATTAGATGTTACTAAATTTTCTAGTTGTATTAAAATATGTAAACATAATATTTCCTACACAAAAGACTAAGTCTTGCATGATTTCCAATGGCTATGACTTTAGATTGTCTGAGGAGAGGTCTGTTTACTATGTTTACAAAGGTTTAAAACAATAATAATAGCAGTAAAGATAATGGTATGTCTGAAGATGCCTGACATTATTCTAAGGAGGTAGAATGGAAGTTTCCCTGTGGAAACCATGTGCTGAACAAGAATATAATCTCCCTTCATGACTGAAGACGTGCAGCTCATTGTAGCAGACCCTCAGAACAGTGCTGCATTGCCTTTCTGTCACTGTCTTCACTGGTGCTTCCTTTTGTGCCACTATCATGACCCATCCATAAGGACCGTGATGTTCATCATAAATTCTCATGAGGCTGAACAAGGACACCAGACCCTGTGTCAGAAGACTCTTGTGATTTTGTTGTACAGTTGACATAACTCAGCCGACAAATCCACTGTTTAAATTCAAAAATAATTGCTTAACAAGCCCTTAAATTCTTACAATATGGTTTTACAAGTGGAGATTAACAAGCCCTTAATTTTGTACAATACACTTCAATAAACTCTCAACTCCTTACACAAAACTTCTCAAAAGTGCTGGCTACCAAGCCACAACACACTTCCACAAGCTCTCCACTTCTACAGCAAAGTTCAATACAGAGTATAGGATAGAAAATGATAGAGGGGAGAGAAATAAACAGATAAGGGATGGAGGAAACAAAGAATATCACCAGTCCTTAGATCCTGAGTTGTCTTTGTCACATGGATGGTCCAGAGCTGAAGTAAACAATAAAAACGAAAGAGAAAGTTTAAAAAATAGAGTGAGGAGGCCCAATTCACTTTCTTTTATAGTTCTCCTGATGCAAGCCTCCTATGTTTTCATGCCTTTTTGTCCACTCATGCACAGCCAGTCCTCCTTCAGGAATTGAGTCAGGGCCTGAGAATGAGTCTCAAGGTGGAAAAGGAAGTTGGCTCAGAACAGCACTGCCTCACCTCCATGGGACCCTCTCTTCTGATTATACCTTTTCCATCATAACAGTCAGAATGTTTGAGACAAAACATGCTTATGCCTAGTCCTTCACAGTAACATTATTCTTTGAATCCCTTCCAAAGATCTTGGTAAGCAGGTCTAGTCCTTTAGATCAGTTTTACTCTCACTTCTCTTTCTTAACTCATTTTTTCATGTGTCAAATGCAGTCACAAACAGATTTTAATCTGGTCAGCAAATTTATTTTATAATTCAGCACTATTGCAGAGTAGCTGCAACTCTGCATTCTTATCCATTTTTATTTTATCATATGTTATTTACTCTTTCCACATAGCATTTTCAGTCTGAAATGGCTGACCCTGGTTCTACGTAGATTTTTTAAGCAATGACAGATAATCCCTTTGCTGCTTCTTGTGGATATTTCCATTAACCAAGATTACTGACTAGAAACTTGCACCTGGCAGCATTACACTAACTTATACAGTGGTAGTCTGCTCTACAGATAGCTTTGGAAACAAAGCATGCACCCCTTTGTGCTCATATCTACTGCTCTACCAGGATGAACGTGTCTTTCATAAATCCACCCTTTCTGTTGGCAGTCAAACTTCAGAACTAGCATGAGGTCCAGCAAGATTGTCTGAAATAAAACTTCAAGTCACCGCAGCAAATATTTTCCATTACACGTAAGAAACTGACCTGCTTCTCAAAGTCAGGGAAGATAAATATAGCATACATCTGATTTTAGCAATTTCAGCAGATATAGTATTTTTCTTTATTACGGTATAATTACAATTTACTGCATAAATTTATGTTGTTCAGGTCTTGAATTATCCAAGTTATTAATCCATTTCTATAACATTTTCCCACAAACTTCACTTTAACTGCCCATGATACTGTATTGTGAAGTGCACAAACATACCAGCTTTAATAGTTTTCTTCAATAAGGAGGTCAAATGAAATAGCACACAGTGACCCATAATTGAATGCAAGAGATTTACTGAAACTGATTAAGCTTTCAGAGTCACGCACAGGCAGCTATGCTCATACATCTCAACCACACTGTAAGTGCACATCTTCCCTCATACTGACTTGCAGATTTAGCAGTCATGTCCTAGGTCAAAGAATATACTCATGATAGAGGAACCTGAAAGTGCCTGGATGAATAATAATAATTACAATTAATAAAATACTTTGCACAAGGGATGGCTGATGGCATTGCCAATATTTCAAAATACATTGTGCTTGATAACAATTGCTTAGGATTGCAAATCTTCTCTTCTTCATCATTTAAATTAACGCTTTAAGTTAATATAATATGCAAAGTCAAACTCAAAGCATGGGGCCAGATCCCAGGCTGTTCCAGACTATTATACACTGAGTGACTTTATCACTTAGTAGGAAGCCAAATTTCAACACTAGACTTTCAGTTTTCATAAAAAGTAAGCATACAAATGAACAGCAAAAGAAACTTTGAGTTTACTTTTCAGAGTGGATTGTTTGGTTGGTTGGCTGGGTTTTTTTCTTTTTTTTTTTTTTTTTTTTTGACTAGGGAAAGCATAAAACACAGCCTTTAGATAACTGTAAGACAGAAAACATTTGAAATGTTCCAATTTTCACAGGCAGAAAAAAATCTATGATGCTTTTTACCTTGAAAAGTCACATATGAATTTATCAGAAACTACTAATAGGTCTATCCTGATTCAGGTACACTGTAAAAATAATTACCCCCTAGCATCACTGAGGCAATTACAGTAGAATGGGAAGGGGTATAAGCCATGGCAAATTCTAATAGCTAATAGGTTTCAGATACTGAGATCCTATTTTTACTCAAAAAAAAATTTGTACTTCCTTTCATGTTCAGTTTTTTGTTTTAATGCATTTATGACACTTCGATTTAAATATCTAAAATACAGATTAATTAGTTGCTTTGTAGTTCTTCTACTCATTAGTGGAAGAATACTGACATTACTCATCACACTGATTATCTGATATGGCAATCTTGATATACCAGCACACTTTACTAAGTTACACTCGACTCAGAGTAGAATACAAAATAAACAGAATGGAGTTTATGCCCTAGTTACAGAGTGGAAAAAGGGTTGTTAACATTCTCTGCTTTACTAAATGTGTCAGCAAGAGTTATCAGTCACTGCAGATGTTCTGAGATCCTCCAGCACCTTCAATCCTTCCTTCACAGTCAATGAATTGTTAAGGTCAACTTTTTTACTTTTTTTTTTTTATTATTTTATTTTTTTTCCTTTTCTGGTAAGCAGCATATAGCCCTTTCAATGACACTTTTTCCTCCAACCTGTACTTTTTATGGTTTTCCTGTTCCAATTCTCTGCCTGGTGCTTAGTTGCTGGCTGAAGTCAAACCATAACACCATAATCGTTATGTGAAAGGGGAAGAGGGGGTTGCCTGACCCTTTCAGAGGGGAGATTTTCCTGGACTTTGGTTATTTATTTGTCTGTCAGTGCCCCAGAGGAGTCAAGACTTGTGTCCAGCTAGTCTCTCTGTATGTCATAAGGATACTCTTCACTAACAGATCCACAGGGTTGAAAAGTGATTCAACTGCCCTCGTTAGGGGTGGCTAGGCCAAAAGCAAGCTCTAATACCAATAGCAGTGTGATGGATTGGGGGGCCAGAGAAAAGAACACTAAAAATAACCCTTTCCTCTCCCCTCTTTTGTTTGCTGTCTCAGATCAGCCAGGGGGCAGGGCACCTCAGTTTGGGTCTCTGGACAGGCTTTGCTGGCAGAGGGAGTTGGGGACAGACCTGCCCTGGCCGGCACCTGCCAGGGCAGGGCAGCAAGAGCCCCATTCCACAGCCAGAAACTGCAGAAAGTCATGTCCCCTCCCCTCCAGGGCCCGTCAGGCCAAGCCGAGACATAGGGGAGGGGATGTGCACTTGCATCCCCCTTTCCTCAATGTCCCATGGACCATTCCACTCAGAAAACAGGAGAAAGGAGGGTGGGGGCTGCCCAATCCCACACAGAACCTTGGGAACAACAACAGAGATTATAAAAGGGGCTTACAGACATTGTAATTTTAGGCATTGTGTGGGAAAGGACAGACTTCTCAGCGCTGCTGGCAGAGGGACTCCAGCATGACCCCCACCACTCCTGCCTGCTCTTGCTGACTTTTGGCATCACCTACTCAACATTTTTCAGCCACTGAGACCACTGGGAAGACCCTCAAAGGTGCCACGGCCGCCCTGCTCACCATGGACACTGCACGGGGCCTCTAGGTTCATGTATTTCCACCTCTGGGCCACCTCCCAGTGTTTCAGGTGTCTCACATCTCTCTCAACCCTCGGATTAGGTTCTACAGGGACATTTTTCTTTGTGGGGAGTTTCCCTTGCGTTCCAAGGCCACCATCTTGTCCCCACATGGTTCTTGCTCCCCTCCGTGCCCCGTCTGCCCTCCGCAGCTCCTCCTGCCGGCTGGAAGGAGCAACTGCAACCCCTGTGCTCCCGAGCGCCATCAACTGCCTGGGGGAGTCACTGCAGCTCCAGTACTCCCAGCATCCAACACCTCCATGACAACCCAGGGCACACACGGGAAGAAGAGACAATTGTGTTTTCAAGGAAATTGGTTATTATTTTGTGGGTTGTTTTTTTTTTTATCTAGTTCAATACTTTTATACCAAATTCATATTGGTTCATTCATACCCATATCCACACACCCATCCATACTCATAAATTCAATAAAAATTGTTGCCTTTTTCTGTACGTCTCTCATCCATTGTTAATACTCCCTACTGTCCAACACTTGGACAAGAAGTCATTAACGGAAATAGTGTGTAAATTTTACCCAACAGATGTCCCTATGGAGGAGAAGATAGGCATGGCTCATCAACTGATCCCAATACTTTCAGTGTTCTTCTCCAATTTTCCACCTATCCCAAACTAATTTTTATACTCTTTCTTTGTGTTTGGGTGGAGTATGAGTGACTCTAGTCATAAGTACCTTTTATTTCTGATTGGTATAAAGTTCTCTTGCCATACCTATTGGAGAGGGGATAGTTGTGCCTTGGCACTTGAGGAGTGGGTTCAACATAGTTGGTGGCTCAGCAGAAGAACTCCTTGATACATCTCTTTAGACCAACAGGTACTGTACAGTCTCAAGAACTTACAAGTGCCACGATGTTCCCCCTTTCTGCTGGGATTTCAACCGAGGAGGGCCATGTAGTCTCCACTTTGCTCCATCTATCTGAAGAGATGATTATTGTTGTATGGGGGCATGGTGATCTCATTCAATACAAGAAGCCTGTTCCACCATCAAGGGTGCAGCCTTCTACACTAAGAATTTTTAGTCTCCTCTAAATGTTAACACTAGGTATCATCCCACACACTCCAATAACCCTTTCAGCGATAGCTTATTTTTAATTCAGACTGACCTGTACTTACAATTACCAATTAAAGACAGACCCAGAGCTTGAAAGACAGGTACTTAGTTTTGATTCAAATAGATATAACATAGAGATCCTTTAGGTGAGTGTACTGTGATTTTTATAAAAATTAGGAATTCACGTGTTTGATCCTTGAAACACTTGTGATCTAAATCCTAGTTCATAGGGAATTCTTCATAATTGCTATCTATCTTTAGTCCTATCTCTTGATCTTCTTCTATAAACAGTTTTTCTAGGTTGTGATTCAGAGCAACTTAGGACTCAGTTCTGAAGTACCCCTTAGAGGAATCTATCTGAGTAGAAACAGGCTGCACAGTATATATATACACGACAGGGCATTGGCTTCAGAGAAATTAAAGACTAAAGGTATTCTTGTGAATATTTTTCAACTGTTCATTTCTTTTCAAAATTTGAAAATAGATAATGACCTTTAATCACTAGAATGAGTCAAAAATTTGTATAAATACATAAAACATCATGTGCTTTCACACTGCTGATTTTTCCAATGTTAATTTCAATATTTTTATATGTAATGAATGGATTCGTGTTAAGCATCTTCACTAAAATGAAGGAACAGCACTGGAGTAGCAGGATCTGTCCTCAGTTTCTAAAATTTGAGGAGCTGCATAGTTTTTCACAGAAATCTTAGGGCAAGGAAACATATTATAATTAGAATAATTTTTATTTTCCTAAGAAAGTATATGAGTCTTTTGCCCTTCCCCTTGCTATAGTCAGATCATTTCTGGAAAAAAAACACCTTTTTTTGTTCCTCAGGACTTTATCTATGTCTTATTCTCCATCTGATATTGGAATCCTCTATTTGAAGAATCACAATAATATCCCCAATACCTAATTAGGATGTCACAAGTTCAGGATTATGATTTTCAAGTAGGGGATAAAAAGGAAGAATGGATCAGCTGCAAAGGCACAAAGATCCCATACTGCTATAAAAGTTCTTAGAAACAAAGTAAAACTGCAACAGATTAGAATTTTCAAAAATAGTCAAAGTTTGTCAAGGGATTTCATTAAACATTGATACAATTTATTAAAGAATACAGCAGCAATATTGTAAGAATGGGGAATTATACTTTGGGACCTTATATTCCTGTAGAATTGATTACATATAATGGTATTATGCAAGAATTTTGAAAGACTAAAACAAATATTTTCCTAAAGATGAGAGACACTGTCTTTTGACAGTACTCTTTAGTGTATAGTAATCTCTTTTTACTGAACTAAATTGGTTTATAGCCCAGTGAGGGAGTTATATGTGCTCACTACCTACTCTGTAAGAGCCAAGGATAGGCAGTAGGTCATTAAACCTTGTAGGACTTCTTCATACCTGTCTTGAATAAGTGGTTTGGCACTGTGGTGTTTCACTAAAAAAGTCAAAGAGCATATTTACTGGGTTGTATAAACACAGAAAGAATTCCCTTTGCATTCATGGCACTATGCTCTAAGTATTTAATTTTATATTGCTTACATGTTTCAAAACAATCTTTCCACACAGTATAGATCTAAGCCTGTAGCCATCTTTTTTTGCATGATGTAGGCATGTCCTTTCCTTGGGTAATCAGCAAATGAAGTGTCTTGCTGTTTTGGAAATAGGCCTGATTTTTGACTAACAGGAAACCTTCTACAATCACGTATGTTTGATGCATATATAACTAGCTTCTAATTTTCAGGCTTAAAAAAATTGCTTGATATGTTTTGGTTTGCACCCACTTCTCCTCTCTTAGTTTACTGAAGGTAAAATAATACTCAACAGTGATTTACAATATTTGCCATAAAAAAGGAAGGTATAGTATAATGATAAGTAGAGGAGGCTGTTGGCTGTCCTTGCAGCAAGTTCTTTGCTCACATGGAAGGCATGTATTAGCACTTCACAAAGCCTGCTCCACCATCATTATGATTATATTCCAGACTGAAATGCCAGGCATTTACTACTCATTTTCTTTAAGTTTGAAGTTGTAAGGGGAGAAATCATATAAAAAAAAAAAAAAAAGAAAAAAAAAAGAGAGATTCAAAGTTATTACTGTAGAAAGTCATTAATTTCAAGAGCTAGTGTTTAAACACCTAGACAGCCACATGAAGGTAGCTGATTCACTGTTTTGAGAGAACTTAATGTTGCCTTTTTGTTAGCAAAACAGAATCATGATTAGAACATGACAGTACAGAACTTAGATTTCAGATCCATTTGTATCAACCAGCAATTTCTGGCTAACTTGACATCTTCCTCTTGACCTCTGCCTTCTGCTTTATGCTACTTTTGGTCTTTATCACACCTTTCCCTAACATAGAAAATAGACAACAACACGGAAATATAAATGTATACAAGTATACATTTTACCAATTTTGAGTGACAAATAAGTTCACCACAGGATTTTATGAGTTCCAGAGATAACAAAAGCAGGTGAAGAAAAATGTGTATGGAGAAAGGGGAAGCAAATCAAAGAGGAGCTGTTTCATCTTGTGCTGTGAAACAGCAAGCTTATGCAGCATTCTACCTATGTTTTGAGTTCCAAGGTAAAAGAGACTAAGATGCAATTTATATTTCCTTTTTCCTCTTATTTCTCATTTTTCCTTGACCTAAAACTTATGTTGGTCTGATAAAGTTCAGTACGCATGAATGGTTCTCCAGATTTCTAATAGCCATTTAGCTCAACATTTGGTTTTAACCCTTTTTATTTGATATTGACAAAAGGGAATAAGAGTACTATTTCTGTGATCATGGATATCAGAGAAAGCAGTCTTGAAGCATGATCTGTATTGAAGTGTGAATACTTTTTAGCAAAACAAACCAGTCACTCAGTCTTGTTATTTTTCATTCACCATTCTCCTGAAGTCTTCAGTCAATTTTTCAAAGAGCAAAAATGCCACGTCACAAAAAATGGCATGACAAGTCTCAGTGCCTTGCAAGAATGAGTCTTTAGTGAAGCACGTGAAAGTTATATTTTTGTCTGGCTACACTTATTGAACAATGATGCCTTTCAAATATTTATATATGAATCAAAGCCTATTTGTGAAGAGAAATAAATAATTCAGTAACTGCAATAAATAATTCATCTCATCCCAACTGACTGAACTATAGCCTCACCTTTAGAAACAGTCCCATGACACCAGTAGTCAGGCACAATGATAAAATCAATTTAAGCAGCTTTCCCTGGTGTTGCTCCTGAGCTATTTGATCTGCAGCAGGAAGCAGGTTTGAAATCTTTAAGACAGTCAACAACTTTCATGAGAACTAAAAATCACTTTGCCTAAAATGTTGCTACTATTAATGTTAATTGCATAGCTGTGGCAAACAAGTTCTACTGCTTCAATTGTGTAATCCCCTGACTTTAATCGGGCTTTACAGATAGGAGTGATGGCAGAATTTGTTCTCTTTTGACTGAAACGGCTTCCTATTTACCACTCTCCACTACGAATAAAAATTATAATAATCTACATTTTGCTTCAGTGAGTTTCCTTTTTTTGAGGACAAATAGAAGAACTGTGATCAATTTGAATCTCTTTCAGAAAGAAGTTTCTAACATCCATATACTTGTACCTATATATCTATATGTGTATTTTCCTCAATATATGTTTATATCACATAGACTGTCCTTAAATACTACATGTAACCTATTATTACCTTCATAATGTCTTCACAGGGGAAAGGAGCGTACCACATGTGCAAGTATGTACTTTTTGCTAGTAATCAACATTTTGAGAGTCTAATAGTCCAAATTATCTCATTAATACAAGAAAGCATCAATAATACTCTTTAAATAGTTATAAAAGAACAACCTTTGCAGCACCTACTGCTGTTCTCTGGTGCTATCTTCATCCATTCATGTGTCTCTGGGTCTTAAGGCAACAACCGTTTTCCAGAAGAATGGAATTGGAATGGCTTTTTAGAAGTTGTATGACATCCTGATGTCTATTCCAGGGAAGTATGTTCATGGCTGCATTTTCTTCTGATAAGTCTAGTGGTCCACTTTGTTGCATCTTTGAATGCTTGCTTACCTCTGTATTTTCCAAGCTGAAGTGTGAGTATAAAACATTAGAAGGTGACAAGATTTAGTTAATAAAAAAAGTAAAACTTGAGGAATTAATCTCATTATTTTACAGTATTATCAAAATACAAATAAACATATGTATTTTCTACAGTATGGATAAGGTTAAAAAATTAACATATAACATACAACATACACTAAGTTCTGCTTGAGCATCTAGAACAATATTGTGATTCTCTGAACCTAATCCTGACTCAAATAAGGGCTTGAGGCTGGGTATGAAGTCCTTGGAACTGTGAGCGGCCCAGATTTAAAAAGTGTGGAAGAAGGACTCTTTTATAATCTGAGCCACCCATGGTGGTTTGGGGACCCAATCCTCATTCCCAAACTACTATTAGGATTAGGGTTAGGGTTAGTCTTTGGACCACCCAAAAGCTGACAGCTCTATTTACACTGGGGATGGAAAATGCATGCCTAGGGGAACGTGGCACTGCATCATCATTATGCCTTCCACAGTTTTTATACCTGGGACCACAAATGGCTGGAGACCTCAGCCTCCAAATCTAGAGTCTCACAAGTGTAGAATTAGGGTACAGAGAACCGTGAAGTCTTCATCTCCAGGGACAGTAGGGTTGGGAAAAACATGCAGTTGTGTGCACAGCACTTCATGGATATTGTTCCTTCCACAGTTTTCTCCTCTGAACCACCCACAGTGCTGGTGGCTCAAATTCTAGTGTTCATTCATTTTACGGTTTGTTAGGGTTAGAGTTCAGAGGATACGTATAGGAGCAGTAATTGAGTAATATATTTTGGGGATTTTTTCAAATCCTTTTCTCATGAGTTCAGTTTTGCAACAGTTAACGGGCTGCTGCGGGAGTCCAAGGGAATGCCTGTGTGAGGTCTACATGAAGCACAAAAAATAGCAACTGAGTCACTGAAAGACCTGAGTATCTTCCTGTTCCTGCTCATCCTATTTTCACCAACATCACTTCCTTCCTGCGTGAATATTACCCCAGGGTAGTATTAAAAGTACAATCCATTTAACAATTTTAGGATAGTTAAAAAACAATTGAATTTCTGTAAGAATTCTGCCTGTGTAGACAGAGTCAATGTCAGTTCCACTTCTCTTCATACAACATCTAGGCATTTACTTTGTTTTTGCACCTACTTCCAAACTGACCTTTGTTTTCACGTTTTTAAGATGTTTATTGTCCATTGACAATTGTAACATTGTATTTATTATTCATTTAATATAAAATAATCAGAACTAAGAGGTGGATAAATAAAAAAAAAATAAATTTGCAGGGAGTAGAAGTTGAATATGGCAGACATATATATATTTGATTTGTAAAAATAATCTCTTCTGGGCTTATGCTGGCAGTTATTAATCCTCTTAAACTGACAGTTGATTTTTGTTGTTTAATTTTCAGATTATTTGCTCTGTTTTTGAGCTAGTGTAACTGTTGATCTAAATTCACCCAAAGAGGATATCAAAGTGCAGACATTAAAAAAAGCTGATTGACAAGGTTAATATGAACACAATTTTTACACAAATGGTGATTACTAACTGTAGCCAACATTATAGTTATAAGGGTGAGATGGAGAGCTGAGCAGAACCTTGAACGAGCCATTAAAAGAATCAAACTTAGACTTGTTAATATTGTAATAACTTGAGGAACTATCAGCTAATGCAAAATGGTGTACATGACTTCGATGATATTATTTTTTCTTAAGTCTTGCATTTAACTGCATATATAGAATCAGTTTCATTTCATCACTGCATAGTCAGTTAGACAGGCATGGCTTATTTTTCTTGCTGGAAACATTCTTTCAAGTAGCAGTAAGAGGGCACATCCCCTAGCTATAAGGAACTGAATTCAAAAATTATTTAAAAATACAGGAAATTCATTTTTCAATTTGAACAAGAGAAAAGGATATCATGTAGAACTATTTTTTTTGTTTTATTTGTTTTAATGCAGTATTTCAAAGAATTTCAAGGAAGAGTACTGTCCCAAGCAGTACATCCTGATCCTAAAGATTTTGAAAAATTATATGCCAATTATTTTAGCTAATATGGTTTATACTAGGAAACGCAATTGAAATTACAATTTTAAAATATTATAAAAAGGAACATATAAAACTGTGTTTCTGTCAAAAAGATAGTGGAGTAAGTTGTTTTTGAGTACGTGGAGTTGCATGGAAAATACTGATGGAATTCTACCTTTATGGAGTTCATTGTAAGAAAAAAATTATAAGTTTTGTTTAAAGTATTTAGGCATAGATGTCTTCAGAAGTGGTTAAAAATTCTTAGAAAGTTGTGAAAAATCTCAAAATCCATAGCAGATTACAGATTGAGTTCTTGCTTTTTTATTTACTTGACATTTCAGAAATACTGTACTTTTCTTTCTATTATATATATGAAGTTCTTAAACTTTCATTCCTAAGGAAAGACATTTTCTCAGTGCATGTTGATATCTTCCTTTGCTCTTGCACTTTCACTTTCCTTACCTTACCTTCCCTCTTTTCTACCTTCATGCCCACTCATCTTCCTTCTACTCTCCTGTCCTATTAACTCCCCCTTTTTTTTGAGCAATTCACGTATTACAAAGACTTCTATGGCATGACAGAATGGAAAACCAGAACATTCACAGCATGTTTTTAAGGTGAAATGTGATTTTCCCTAAATACTCTAAAATTTAAATATTGTTCTAAAAAAAACCCAAAAATACTACTGTATCCCAGTGAATGTCTACATTTTCTTTTAAAAGTTGAATGAAAACGTATATAAATATATATAAACCAATGTGATGATTATTAAGTCCAATGTGATGATTATTATTATAAAGTCCACATCTGGTATTTTTCTCTTAAGGCAGTTTTCTACTAATAATGGTAGGAAATAAAATAAATATAAATAAAATATATAATAAAATAAATATAATATATATTAAAAATATAATAAATATAATAAATAAATAAATAAATATATAAATAAAGTTGTTCTTTAAAATTAACTGGGAAATGTGGAGAAGGAAATGTTACATGATGAAACATGCACAACTGAGCTATATGTATAGCAAGCGATAACAAGATGAATGCCCAGGGACAAGACACATTAGACCAGTTTGTTTGTAGGAAGATGTTGGCAGTAAAGGGCTGTAGGGGTGGCCTCTGTGAGAAGATGCAGGGTCTGCCCTCTATCAGACATAGCTGATTTCATCTGTCAGCTGAGTTCTGGTAGATGAGAGACTGGACGTGAGCTGGCAATGTGCACTTGCAGCCCAGAGAAAACAATGATATACTGGGCTGCATCAAAAGCATTGTGGCCAGCAGGCTAGGGAGGTGATTCTGCCCCTCTGCTCTGCTCTCTTGAGACCCCACCTGGAGTATTGCATCTAGCTCTGAGGTTTCTAGCAATGGGAAGACATCGACCTGTTGAAACGGATCCAGATGGAACCAAGTCAATTAGAGAGATGGAGCACCTCTCCTACAAGGAACAGCTGAATGAATTGGGATTGTTTAGCCTGCAGAGAAGGCTTTGAGGTGACTTAGTTGTGGCCTTCCAGTACCTCAAGGGAGCCTACAAGAAAGATAGAGAGGGACTTTTTACAAGGGTATGAAGTGACACGACAAGATATATTGGTTTCAAACTG
Source organism: Serilophus lunatus (assembly GCA_013399895.1). Taxonomy (NCBI): domain Eukaryota; kingdom Metazoa; phylum Chordata; class Aves; order Passeriformes; family Eurylaimidae; genus Serilophus; species Serilophus lunatus. The sequence goes on from VXBA01002753.1 coordinate 172,188, forward strand.
AAAGAGGGTAGATTTAGATCAGATATTAAGAAGAATTTCCTGACTATTCTGTGAGGATGATGAAGTACTGGAACAAGTTCTTCAGAGAAGCTGTAGATGATCTGTTCCTGAAACGATCAAGGCCAGGATGGATGGGGCTCTGAGCTGGTCTGGTGGAAGGTGTTTCTGTCCATGGCAGGGGAGTTGGAACTAGATGCTCTTTCTGTTCCTTTTTCAATCCAAACCATTCTGTGGTTCCTCCTGTACTGCTTGGAGTGGGGAACAGCGGTGATGGAATGAAGCTGAGCTTGGGAATGGAGTTGTCCTGGTTCCATCCAGGGCACAGTTAATTTTTGCAGTAGCCAGGAAGTGGCATATCTAGAACACAGAGGTTATTCTATACCATCTCACACATGTTTTGGGGACAGAGAAAGGGCTTGTTTGTTGGTGCGGTAGTGTGGCAGAGGGAGTGGTTAAGTACTGTAAGAGGTGAGCACTCTCATGTGAATCATTTGTTTCTTGTATAGTCTATTATTAGTATTGTTTCTTTTACTGTTCATTTTCTTACCTTATTGCTGTTTTCAGTAAATTGTTCTTATCTCAATCCATGATCCTTACATTTGTGCCTCCAATTTCCCTTTCTATTCTGCCTCAGAAGGAGGGGGAGGGCAAGGTGGGAGTAAGCAAGCAGCACATGGTTTGGAGTATTTCAGTGGTAACACAAAACTAGGTAATACTATTCCTGTAACACAACAGGGGTGAGTACATTTTCTGTTTTATTTTTTCTCTTTTTGTTTCCCACCACCCAAATCTGTTTAAATTGGCAATATTTTTAACCCCTAGTTTAATCCATTTTGCCCACATTTCTAAGTGACGTGCAATCTCCCTATCTTTATATCAACCTATGAGACTTCTCATTACTGCTTTTTTCCTATTTTCTCTCCCTTCCAGCTGTGTGAAGGGGAGTGAGTGAGTGACTAGGTGGAAGCCTGGCTGTTATCCTCTGCTGGCCATTTCAATTGTAAACCAAAACTATAAGACATGATACACATATAAAATATATTCACTGTTCCTAAAAGCTTGAAATGTGCAAGAAGAAAATTAGTTTTAACAAAGACACTAGAATTTGAGGGAGTATGTTCTCAGTTTCCTAACTGTGAGCAAGAGTCTAATTATGTATTAGTTTAAAATATAAGCTTCAAAAATCTCAGTGCTTATAAAAGTGTTTATAAAGCTTGATATTAGTAGATACTCATATAGTCAGTATCTCATTTTAGCACCTTTGCTCACTGCTTCTTTTATATTTCTATAACCCATGAGATAATGTGTGTTAAAGTTAATTTTGGTCTGTTATTATACAGATTATATATATAAGTACAACATTTTAGGAGTACAAACCTCACATTTATTGGAAAGTAAGAGTGTTTGACCTAAAGGGATCTACCTGGGATATTTATAAAAGGAGACATATTTTAGAACCTGAAAAAATGTGTAAAAGTCATTCACATATAGATGTGTAAATATATATGTATATATACATATATATATATGAATGTATAAAGTATTTTCTTAGTTTTATAAACTAATTGACTCATTCTCTTGTGAGTGTCGTTTTCAAAGGTACTCTGTGGAGACATCTACTGTGTTTGTCTGGGTGAAAACTGATATGTGTGTCAATTCCTTTTTGTTTCCTTTTCAAAGTTAATTAGGAAATATTAAGCATGGAGGAGGGCAGGGGGTAAAGAATTTTATGAGACATATGCCAAACAGTTCTACAGCTACTCTAATTAGTTCTGATTTCCAAAGGCATATAAAAAGGGGCCATCAGAGAGAGGTTATTAGAAGAACCATTCTAAACAATTTAACAGTGTTAAACAATTTAACAGTAATTTGGAAGCTGAAGAAATAAAATGCATATTCCACTGTGATTTATTTTAAAAAAAAAATAACAGAAATGTGTTTTGACTAATTTTATTTCTACAGAAAAGTTGAACAAATGCTTTTTAAGAGAGGTAGAGGTTTCTTATTTCATTTTTAACAGACAAAATCTAGGAGACTAAAAAATGCTTAATGTCTAGTAATGATTCTATTTTCCTAGTTCCAAGATGGCTTGGACAAAGTGTCTCGAAGATTAACACCTAGGTGATACTGCAAAAGAGTAAGTAGAAAAGGATAAGCTAAACCCAAACTCTCTACGGCACCTTGAAGAGTAGAGAGGCTCAGCTAGACTTGACCATTAGCAAGATTTGGTCCGATGTACCTCATCTGTTTTGCAAAAGTACTGAAGGAGGCACCCACCAATTCAGTCCCCAGTTATTGCAATATTATGAATGGTAGGGGCTTGATGAAGATTGACAGAAGTATTTGATTTTTGCCAAATGTAACCAAGCGAATGTAATTTTATTGTATGTTTATTAACAAACAAGACAATTTTGAGACACCACCTGTCCTGGCAGCAGGGAGAAAGGAAAGAGAACAGCTGCTTTGAGCTATTGCCAGCTGTCTCCCCATTTAAGCTCAGATCCAGAGCCAAATGATTGCATAGAGCCCTAATGGATTTACAGAGTAGCCTGCTTAGGACCTGTTCCCAAGGTAATTCTTGTCTCACCTTAAGACTTTCCCTTAGCAATCACTTCATGGGCCATAATGATCAAAAGAATCCTTGCTAAATCCTGAATATCCTATGTATGGCAGGCAGAGCTACACATGAAGCAATAACCCCATACTGAGACAGGAAAGCAGAGGACTTGCCTCAATTTGGCAATGCCACAACCAGAGAAAAGCAAGATGGGACAAGGCAAGGAAAGAGCACATGCAACTGTATGAGAGAGGGGGGAGGGAAAGGTCTCAATATCATAATTTCTCCAGAAGTAAATCTAGATAGCAACAACAATTTCAGCCCTTTTTTAAAATACGCCAGTGACATAGTTTTATTCAACAAGCAACTTCACAGGACATGTCATTCTCCTGTCTAACACAGTCATGCTATAGTTGTGACTTCTAAGACATGAAGGTCTGTAAATAATACTTAATAATAAAATAATGAACGAGCAGTGCAAAATATCCTATATATCATCTTACTTACCCTGATGTCCTTTTTTATTTTCTATTGTGATGAGCAAGACATGAAGAAAAAAGACATCTGAAAACATCAAAGGCCTATCTGGCCTTCTATCTAATCTGAGATTTTTGCATGTACTTAGGAAATAAAGACAGCTAAAAGAGAAATATAACCCCTCAGCTACCAAAAAACCTTCTCTGCTGTAATTTTTTTAAGATTTTTGAACCTTTTTACATTTTCAATTTGTCCCACAGATTATTATATCTTGTATGAAAATATATCAACTAAGCCTCCTGTCAAATTCTTCACTTACCTACCTCAGTTCTTTAGCAAAGCTAGGTAATAAACCTGTGGAGTTCTTCTTTTTAATGTTATATGTTTTTCAGTTTCCTCTTTTCCAGAAGAAAAATTATAATCTTTTAATCTGTCCTTATACAGCAGCCTTTTAATATATTTGACCATCTTCTTTGCTTTCCTTTCTATTTGACCTCTGTTGCACGATTCTTGAGATAGGAGGACAAGATCTGCATACTGTCCTAAAGATGGTGAAAGAGTAAGAGGTTTCCGTATAATGGAATAATGGCATAATGTTTTTTTCTCTTTTACTCTTTACTTCTTTCTTAAAAAATTGTGATGTCCAGTTTAACTTTTTGAGCACTGATGTTCCCTTAGCTAATTCAATTAAATTTCAGAAAAAAATCTTCTATGACTCCAGGATCTTTAGACTCATGACAGTCTTTGGATAACTAGAATTATTTTTCCTATGTGAAGAACATTTTATTTGACATTTTACTGTCCTTGCCCTTTTCTCTGGATCCCTCACTAAACTCAAAGTTCAAATGAAAACATAAATAAACAACTTCTGTCTACACAGGACCTGTGCTTTTGTATCCATCTTAAATTCTTCATTGGTTTTCGTTCTTCAGTAGGTCAAACTAAAGGCAACCTCTTGTATCTCTCCAACAGTGCTCCGAGTTTTTTGGAAATCAATGTCCTATACCTGTGGTGGGTCTCCCGCTCTCAGCTGTACTCTATTTTCTCTCACTAATGACCAAGTTGTCCCTGTGCTCAAAACAGAGCAGCCTCTCACTGCGTAGGCTGAACTTTTGCCTTTCCTGGCTTCAGAAAGTCAGAAGATTCAGATCAGTTGTGCTCTGACTGATCAACATCTACGTGGTTCATTCTGAAATCAAATTTTGGGTGGCAGGCTTACAGTTATATTTATGCTTCCAATTTGGGTTTTCCCTGACCTGATGTATCATTTAGTCATTATGTGGTAGAAAAAACAGAACTTTCTGCTCCAAGTTATCTTCTGGACTGCAGTAGAGTGCACTATAAAACCAAAGACAGTTCTTTCTGTAATTCTACAAGGAACAAAGTGTCAGAACACAAAGATGAAATTATTAGTTCTGACTTGCTGACTTAAGAGTTGTGAAGATCACCATGATTCTACTAAAACTATTCCCTCTCAAGCTGCCATTCCTTCAAAGTATTTGTGTTCTGAAGCACAAGTGACATTTTAGATTCATAGCAGAGTTTGAAACGTTTATTCTTTGTGCACAAATCAGCTTCTGAGGGCTGCAGAATTCCTTTAGGAGTTTCTCTAAGACAGGACTAGGAAAACACAACTGTACTCACCTGTAGTAGACATAAAATAACACTGCATGGGAATGAAGAACAGTATCACTTATGTTTGCCTTAGATTTAACCATTGCCAAAACCAAATGTCAGCGAATGCAACACTATTTTCTATCAGCAGCATCTGTCTGGCAAATTCCTTAGTCAATTATCCTGGCAGCTTTGGAGTAGCCTCTAGGTCCGTCATGTAGCTACCTTTGTCCTTGCAATGCTGTTTTATAGTGATTCAATTTGTTTCTGAATAATGTCTGCAATTTTTATGCAATTAAACTGCAACAGAAATCACTTATGAGACCTCTAAGCCAATCTTTTTATGGAAATATGGAATACTTATTAACTATTGGCATTCCCCCTACCAAGCATTTTTTATCATGAGTAAGAATTACAACACAAATTATTAGTTTACCAGCTTGGAAATGTTCCAGTCTTTACATTGATACAGTCTTTTGTCAATATTCCTGTGTAGTGGGTTCTCCCTGGATGGATGCCAGATACTCACTAAAGCCGCTGTCTCATTCCCCTCTAAAATAAGACAAAAGAGAGAAAATGCAATGAAGGACTCATGAGTTAAGCACGAGGAGAGATAACTTACTGATCATAGGCAAAACAAATTACGCCTTCCCCCATCCTTCCCTCCTTCCAAGTTCTACATCCCCACTCCACAGCAGTAGAGGGAGAGGGCAATGAGGGTTACAGTCAATTGTTGTTTCTGCTTGTAGTGGGTTGAAAAGGGAGGGGGGGGGGTGCAGGGAGGTGTGCTGGCAGGTTCTTGGAGGGAGCGGGGAGGGGAAAAAGGGGACGGGATCCCCCTGTTCTCAATGTAAACCCTGGTTTTTCAGGTTTTTTTCCTCCCTGATTCACTGTGGCTCCCAGGAGCCCACGGTGCCGGTGCGGGCTTTCCCCCCCACCCGCGGCGCCTGCGGGCGGGGGGGAGGGGGAAGCTCGACACACGGCCCTGGCCGTGTGGGTAGCAGTGTCAACGCACCAGGTCCCTCCCGGCGCGGGGCAGCCCCACGCCACCACGGGAGTGCCCTGAGGACGGCGTCGGCCCCGCGCTGCCGCGAGGGAAAGCTAACAAGAAGCCCACGGTGCCGGCAGCCCCGGGGGCAGCCCCCGCACGGCGGGAGGGGCGTGGTCGCGGCCCGGGCAGCTCCTGTGGCCCCGGTCAGCCCCAGACCCCCCTTTTGTGGGTTCTGTGGGCGGCGGGTGCTCTGGGAGGCGGCAGCCATCCCGCGGCAAAAGATGGCGCCGGGAGGCTGTTGGCTCGCAGATTTTGGCGGGAACCGCCATTTTGTTGGAGCCGGGAGCCTCAAAGGAGGAAGTGGAGCCCAGACCGCTGGCCAATCCGAGGCGGCGAAAACCAGGAAGAAGATCACGGGACTGACGTGGGGCTGGGAGAGCTTAAAAGCCCGAAGAAACGGAAGTTCACTCTCTTTGGCTTCCTGCAAAGCTGGAGAGCAGCAGCACGGCTCCCCCTCTCCTACTCCCAGGCCCCGTGGCTTGACTCAGCCCACCTCCATCGGCATTGGAGCCACACGAGCACAACTACAGGTTGAAAGCTTCCCCAAATAACATCCCGGGTTGGGGGGGGGGAGAACCTTTCACTGTGTTGTTGTTTTTTTCAGAGATTCCAGAAGAAAGAGAAAGTGGCTCTTCCTTTTCCACTGCCTCTCTGTGGCCAGTTTGGCTGGCCTTTGAAAGCAGTTCCCTTATTCCTTTTTTCTTGGTTTTTCCTTTTTGTGGTTTTGCCGGGTGCTTGTTTTATGTGTTGAGTCTGAGGTTCCCTAAACTGTGTTTTCTTTGAGCTCCAGACAAATAAAGTGTTTCGCTGTTGTCACATTCTGTCATTCTTCTCGTCATTACTAAGAGTGCCCCCTAGTTAATATTGTGGTGCTTAAACCACCACACTGCTGCTGCTCAGAGAGAGGAATCCTTTTGCCTGCTTCCCATGGGGTCCCTCCCACAGGAGACAATCCTTCACAAATTTCTGCAACGAGTCCATTCCACAGGCAACAGCTTATGAACCGCTACCAAGTGGGTCACTTGTTCCATGAGGTGCAGTCTTTCAGGCACAGCCTGCTCCAGCATGGGTCTTCATCAGGGCCAAAAATCCTACCAGGAAAACCTGCTCTAGTAGAGGCTCCTCTCCCCATTAGTCAACAAGTCCCTGCCAAGGCCCTGCTCAAGCATGGGCTATATACGACCCACAGGGTCACAGCCTCCTCTTGGCATCCACGTGCCTCAGTGTGGCTGAGGCATGGCTCCTACATGGGCTGCAGGGAAATTTCCGCACCCTCATGGTTCTTCATGGTCTGCAGGGGCACAGCTGCTTCACCATGGTCTGCACCACGGGTTGCAGGGGAACTTCCTGGAGGTTCATGGAGCCAACTGGCATTGGCTCTGCTGGACATGGGAGAAACTTCCAGCAGCTTCTCACAGAAGCCACCCCTGTAGCCCCCTTGCCTCTACCAAAATCTGGCCACAGAAACACAACACAGCCTGTTTCCACTTAGAGAGACATTTTTTAGACTGTTGCGCTCAAGCTAAAGCCATGATACCCTTATTTCTTATCAGTTAACCTATGCAATTAAAACCCCATGCAACTCGCTTGACATTGTGTCTAACCAGATGACGCCATGTAACCAGTTACATAATAATTTTCTGTTATATAGCTTTTTATCCAGCATCAACCTATTCTTGGAGATTAACTATTGAAAAGATACTTTCAATGGCTTTGCAGCCCAGATTAAAAACTAAATGTTTATTGGAGATAAATATATAGAATTCAATTTAGCGTTATTTTGAGAAACTGACATTTAAAAATTAAAGCCAATTATAAATTACTTTTTTGAGTTCACATAAGGCAATATTTTTAATAAGCAAAATATAGATTTGTGAAAAAATATAGTCTTACACAAAGATTTCCTGACAAATCCAGAGATTTAGAAAGCCACAGCCCTAAAATAACCTTAAAAACCTACATTCTTCTGGCAGGTTGATTTGAAGCTCTTTCAATTCTTTTAGCAAATAAAATTCCCAAATAAAAAGAACATTTTCCAAGAAATACTGACAGATATTTTTTATAAATATTTCTTCATAAGAATGGAAGGAGCTCTGTATCAGCTTCAAATAATGCAACATTTCATCAAAATTCTTACTGATGTTATGGAGAACTACGTAGTTTATTTCTTTGGAAATCATATTAAACAATTCTTACATAGTTATATACCTAAAAACTTGCAAAATAGTTGTTCAGATTCTAGATGAGTGAATCAAAATATTTGAAGTATTAAGAAAAAAATTCATTATTTAAAAACTATGACATATTCATAAATCAATTTATTTTTGTCATAAAAATGCTGATGAAGTTACATTTTATCGAAACACAGGCTAAAAATGTTAATACATTAAAATAATTATTATTAAAGGATATTCATTTTTCTAGCATTATTTTCTTTTGCATGAAAGTTCTTAGAAATAATAGCTATGCATCACATATAAAAAAATCAAGTAATGTAAAAAATATTGTTTATAAAAGGAATGAAGATAACAACTGTATAAGACCTCAGTAATAATGTGTTAGTTGTGATGTTATGAAAGATGTATTTATATTAATTCACTGATTAGTTCGAATAGCACGTGAGAGCAAAAATTAAGGATGTCTTAATATAGAAAAATGTTTACTTTTTTGGCAGATTATTGAAGAATCATATAAAATCAAAATAAAAATACTCTATCATGTAATAGATAAAGCATAAAAAGTATATCGGAGAGAATACATCATAGAATCACATAATCATAGAAGCTTTTGAGTTTGGAAGGGACCTTAAAGATTCATCTCTTCCCAAAGGGCAGGGATATCTTCCACTAGACCATATTGCTCAGAGTCCCATTCACCTGGCCTTGAACACATGAATACATCTTGAATGCTTGAATACATCTTAAGTAATTCTTAAAAAGACTTAACTGAAGTATTCTCTGGGGATAAGCACATGCAAAATGTCACTACTTTCACAAGTAAGGATGCATGATATATGCCTCACTCCTGCTAAGGTGGTGAGTTTATGATGATAAATGCCAATATCTTTAAGGTATTTAAGTTTTTATAATATGAAATTGATTTTCATAATGAAGCACATTTATTTTTGTAATTTTTACTTTTAGTGGAAGTATTCACTTTTTAATATGTGAACAAAAGAATTGGATAAAGAGTCTTAATTATCATAATCAATTGGCCACCAGTGGCCTGTAGGTCATATTTTAGGATAAATCTAAGTGTCCCCAATTCAGCTTCTCAGAATAAAATTTAAAAGTTGCCTTTTGCAATGAATCAGGTTGTAGATCAACACATTCTTCATTAAATCCATTACTGCATTGATTTGTGCTAGTAAAGTTTAACCCTGAAGTATTTAAAAATCAACTAGTTAATGTCAGGATCCAACTGAACACATTATTAAGAATTGAATGCTGACTTCGATCTTACTTGAATTATTGTTCTCTCTTTATCCTGCTGCATATTCTTTCTTTCACCATTCTCACTTCATCCTATAAAAGTAACCAGCATTGCTGTATTGCGGTGGCATCTCGAAGATAAATGCACTCCAGAGATGTGCTTTACCCACCCAGAGACCTTTCTTACCCACATGTTTGTCTTCCTCTTCCACACTGAAACCCAGATTGATCCTCTCATGCATCTTAGGTGTAAAGCATTGAAGATGTTCCAGGACTTGAAAATGTTTTAGATTGTAACATTTGCTTACCTTCCACACCTCCTTCAATATTCAAATATGACAACAAAATCCAAGATGACTTAGCTGGAGCACTAAACAGCTGTATAGGAATTTCATAGGTTTGCTGTTTGTTATTTGGTTAGGCTGACTTTCATATAGTTCAGAATACTCTGCAAATATTGGAAAAAGAAAAATAAATTTCTTATTTTCAAAACATGCAGAAGAAAGTAATTAGTATTTGCTTAATTGGTTATAAAGAAATTATTCTTACTTGCCTCCCAAAAAGTGATGGCTGCAAGGTGAGCATGTGCTTGACCTACTTTATCAAACTCTTCCTAGATACAGAATTTCTCTGCCACAAATGAGAACAGTTTTCAGCATTGAGAGATGAGGTTATTACTGTTTTCGAGGTTACGTTTAGATTGTGTAGAGCAAAAGGCTAACAGCTTGTAACACTGTTTGAAAACAATGCTTGCAGATGGCAACTCCTGCAAATTGCCACTGTATCAGTATGTAAAATTTTTAAAGTTCTCTGTACTATTGGAATTTTGAAATAATTTTGCTGTGATTAATCAAACTGATCAAATAAAAGTGAAGTTAAAAAAAAGCTTTGGGCTACCCATCAGAAAGTGAGAAGTGGACAAAATTAATTCATAGAAATGTGTCCATGTAAGACAGCAAAATGAGCTGCATATAATGTAGGTGAAGGAAGGAGGCAGGAGAAGAAAAAAAAAAGAAAAACTGTCTCTCAAACATTACATATTTTCACAAAGATATGTTGGCACCAGAAAACAACAAATAGCCAACCAATTCGTCTTTAAAGTGACTAGGAACATATCCTTTCCAATTTCACTTTGTTAATGTGAAGAAAAAAGGTTCTGCTACGTGCTTCAACCGTGAAAAATGTCTTTTTTTGTTGTTGTTGGTAGAGTACTTTTTATTAAGAAAAAAACATGTTTTTCTGTTTCTAGTTCATCATTTGTATTTCTGACTTTAAATTTGATTTGCTAAGGAAGATTTGTGTGTGTTGGATATGATTTTGCTATAGCTTGCTCATATGTTTGATAAAAGAAGTGAAGAATTACATAGATACTTACCAGCATATAAATGAAGCAGAAGAAAGAGTATATAGAATTTAAATGTGGGGATAAGAAAACAGCCTTTGTGTGCTCATATTCCCAGTAATCGCATTAGCAACAGCTTGAATTTGGAAAGTGCTTTATGTAAAAATGTATAAAGGACCATCTTTGTAATGCACTCACTAAGAATAAACAAAATGAAAGGACTGCAGAGAATTGTCATGGCATGCATTAGGTCAGGTTCTTCTCCCAAACAGGGATTTAATACCACATTTTCCTCATTCACCCAGAAGCAATAAATATAATTCAGTATTCAGACATACTTTTACTTATGGAAGTGCTTTTCTTTGATTTTGTAGACTGTCAAAATTAATACTTTTGGACTGGGAAATTCATATTGGGTAGTCAGTCCTTGCTTTTCTCATAATTTCTATAATCTATGTACCTCCCTGATGAAAGTAACTGTCCAAAGCATTTAAATGCAGAGTTTTTGAAACTGAAAGTATAAACAAAACCAAACAACCCTCCCAAACCAAAACAAAGAAACAAAAAACCCAAACAAAAAACAAAACAACAAAATTGCAGACCAACCAACTACAATAATTCTTAAATTATCATTCCCATTTCTGTTCCCACAGCTGAGGTATTGAGGCCACAAAAATATTTGAATACATTTGACAATATTTTCCTCTATCAGAAACAAAACTACAAATGAAAGCACTTGTTATTTGTCTGAGACTTTCATTCAAATAGTACTCCACAGGATTCAAAATCCAAACGTAAGATTTTATTTTTTTACTCCAGCAGGTAAAACTTATTGATGATGACTGTCTCTCCTGAAAGCATAATCTTTGGAGTAGCTATAGGTCAGTTTGCCTCTCCTGCAACTCACTTGCTTCTCACTTCCATGCAGTTCCCACACCTGTAACACATGGCCTGGAACAGGCCTGAAGATCATCCATACCACAGGGATATGAACTCAGTAAGTCATCATTACTGAGAGTGTTCTGTAGTCTAGGCTTTCCAGTTGACTTTCTGTGACATTATAGCTACTTTTAACTGTAGATAAATGTTTAAATCCATGTTTGTGCCATAATTTACTGCTCAGAATCACAGAAGAATGAATGTTGGAAGGAATTTCTGAAGATAACCTAGTTTCTTCATACTAGGTACTAAGTTACATTTGAGCAGACACTCATCACAGCTTGCAAACTCTTTGCTTTAGGGCAGGAACAGCTTGGAAAATGTTGATGGAATGTATGTATTTATACGGCATAGGCAGACAAAAGAGTGGAGCTGACATGCTACCTGACTAAGGTACCAGATGTGGTCCTCTTAGTACATCTATTTGCCAGCGCTCTTGCCATTGTCAGTGCCTGTCTTAGAGAAAACTGTTCTGATCCACTGGTCCAGGTATCACTAAAGGAGTGGAGTACAAAGGATGGGAGGCAACTTTACTAGCAGAGCCACAGATGTAAAGTGCCTGTCTCTGATGTGAGAATATGTTTCAAATTTTTACCCAGAGTAGAACACATACTATCAGTGATTTAAACTGATCTACTTTACTTTGCATTGGAGAAATCTTATCTATTTTATTGAAATAATATGTGAAGAAGCTGACAGTCAAACCCAGTGACTGTCCTTCATTATTTAGGTATAAGAATGCTAAAATAAAACCCAGAGCTCAAGTGCTCTCTGAAGTAAAGGAGTTGAGCCTTCCTCTCCACTCATCTTTAGTAAGGCCAAATGTGGAGAGCACTGTGTCCAGTTCTGGGCTCTCCCCTATAAGAGAGACAGATGATAATATGGAGAGAACGTAAAAGAAGGCTGGAAGGACTGGAATATCTCTCATATGAAAAAGGGCTGAGAAAGCTGGGATCGTGTCAACATATATACAAATACCTCAAAGGAGGATGCAAAGAAGGAGGAGCCAGGCCCTTTTCCTTGGTGCCCAGTGACAGGACCAGTAGCTATGGTGATGAGCATATGAAAACACTTTTTTCTGTGAAAGTGGCTGAGAACTGGCACATGTTTCTCAGGAAGGTCGTGTAATCTCCCTTCTCAGAGATATTCAAAAGCCATCTGGTCATGGGTCTAGGTAATTGGCTGTAAGTGGCCCTGCAAAGGCCACATGGAAAGGCAGTGGGTGCAAAAAAGTATGACTCACCTCCCCAGTTCAAAAAAGTTTTTATTTTGGAGAGGTCCAAATAAATATGTGATTTATATTTTGGATGCTGGTAATTATTTTTATAGTATTTTGTACAAAAATATATTCAAGGTTTTTGAAACATAAAGACAATTGAAAATAAGAATTATTTTCTTATTATTTTATATTTACTTTTTGTTGAGTAGCTGACACAGTTATTCTGAATTCCCTGTAAGCCACACAAAGATCTTCCATGAAATGCATAGGTGACCTCTGCAAGATGTTTAATAGTTTCATCCGTGAACAGCTGTTCTACTGTTTTCCAAATAATTTCTAAAGCCAGTCACTGGGCTGATCCATCGTTCACAGTTTTGCATGTTTTTTGACTAGTTTGCTGAGTTTTGTCTTTTAACTTATTTTACCTTCTAAGTTTTCATCTTTACAATAAAACTTACAAAGTCAATCAACTCTTGTCAGGATTTTAGACATCTTTTTCATAATTTTAAATAAATATGCATCTAACATTTAATTTTTTTTAACCTTCACTCTTCTATTAGTGATAAAGAAATTAAGTAATTCCTCCTTAATTTCTATACTTAAATTAAGATAAGCTTTTAGCGCTTCATTTTACTATCCCTCAAAGAATTCCAATATTAGATTAAGATCCTAAACTATTTTACATGAAATAAATCACCCTGTTTTATTGAAAGAATGAGACACATCCATTTTTACAATTTAAGTTGCTATCTTTTTGATGACTTTTGTGAAATATTCTATTGGCTGAATGTTAGAGAAAATTTTACATAAATTTATTTGTGTTACAAACACAATGGAATGGTTATATTCTCACCATAAAAATATAGATTGTAGGGTAAATAATGTGACAACTGGGTATAAATGAGATATGATCAAAATGTTTCAAATTCCCTACCTTTCCCCACTTATTAATGGAAGAGTAACTTAACTATGTAAAGAAGCCATATTTATGAAAAGTTGTGGTGAAAAGGCCTCTAATTTTACATATCAGTTTGAACAACAAGTTGTCTCAATCAGTCTCATTAAAAAATTATCTAAAGCTAGGAAAAAACACTAATGAAAAGATATGTCAGCCACTTTTAAGTTATTGATGTTTAAGCTTATATTGTCAGTAGTATCAAAGTAGCCCAAATAAAATTAGAGATACACTGAATTAAAAAAAAATCAAGAAAATAAAAATATTTTTAAAAATGCCTATTAAATATATATCTATATATATACACACATATATACTCACTCCTGTTAATATACAACTAATGTTAGTTTCAAGTCACTAGCAACAATCATGCTGATTTCTTTTATTATGCTGTAACAAAATAGCAATACAGACAGGACATCATCAAATGGAAATAAATATTAAACCAGAAGAAACTAATTCCCTACATGTGTTAGAGAGTCTTAGTATTAACTGAATCTTTAGTGGAGAGGTTATTCTCCGTATGACTTTTTCAGAACAAATAAAACATAATTATCAAGTGTGCCCTGCATGTTACCTGTGACCCAAAAATTAAAGAAAGATACTTTTATAATTTTCATGTTGTATTAAGCATTACCTGCAGTAATCTCAGGGACACGTGACTGATGGGTTTTTTTTCCCCATGGTGTTTTGTGAGCTGTAGATGTTAGACATATCATTGGTTATATGTCATTTCCCTGGAACATCTTTGTTGTGAAGGTATTTCAGGCTTGATTTAGCTTTTAAATCCAGGATGAAAGCCTAGTTTCTTGATGTAGCTGTAACTGTTTATTGAATTGATGCCAGAGATGTTACTTTCAGGTGTATTTCTTTGTTTTGATTAGTGTTATTACACTATGATGTTTTGCCCAAGAGGAGCAGTAAAAGGGCCGATGGTATACAACAGTGTCTGGGTCAAACTAGAGGAAAAGCACACAGAATATTCTGCAATTTCTTTGAACATGCAGTCCTAGAAGTACACATAAAAACTGCATGAGCATCAGCCCAAATATTACATACAGATTAAAAAAAAAAAAAAAAAAAAAGTCTTTCTGCTCTCATTCCTTTTCTAATTAGTTTCAGTCCCAAGGCAATCAATTAATTACATCCTTTGAAAATGAACCTTTCCCCTCCTGAATTCATTCAAGCCTTTCCTTTCCCCAGTCTTCAGGCTCTCCATTTTCCATTTCACATTTTAAATCACTGGCAAATAATACACATAAAAATGTCCTTTTAAAACAAACAGAAAATAATCTTTTCAGTTTTCTTTCAAAGTGCTCATTCTATCTAGTGAAATAAGTGTAGATATTTGCCTCATGTAAAAGTAAATTATAGAGAAGTTTGAAGTTGAAAGTAAAGAAATTTTTTTCCTAGGGAATTTTCATGTGTGTGTTTCGGCTTAGTAAATAACAGTGAAAAAATATAGCACACTGATACAATTTCATTTCTAGTCAGTTAATTGTGTTTCACCTTTTTCATAACCACAGACACATACAAACAGAAAAACAGAGAATTGAATTGAAGCCCTGTAATGTATATGTGTCTGCAGGCAATCTCCAATTTCATTATTTACGACTTCAGTTTCTGATGCATCACTATGAGGAAGCCTGGAGTGAGGTGTAATGGTTGGCATAATAGCAGTCAGTTTCAACAATCGTATACACACTGCTTTGTGCCTATCTCTCAGATGAACAAAGGTACAAATAACTGTAAGATTGGCTGTAAGGTCATCTAGTTCATAACTAAAGATGCTATGCTCTATGCTATGCAATCCAAATATATGAGAAGCTTTTTTTTTATTTATTTACACGTCAAAAAAGTACATTTTATTTAACAAAAAAAAAAAAAAAGAAGTAGGCTAGTATACTTACTAATGGACTAATTTAGGCTGTCTGTAGTAATGAAATCAAGAGATAAATAGTCCAGATCTTTGCAGTTAAGCCATAGAAAATCCCTTAAGTCTTTGTGTTTGACTTCCAGTATATCTCAGTTTGTCTGCAGGAGCAGAACCATGAAGTACCAGTTGTCCAGTTTCTAACCAGGTCTGAAACCAAGAACAGTTTTCATGCAGTTATTAAACTCTGTCACAATAAACAATATGGACAAATCTTGCCAACAGCTTCATCAGAAAAATAACTTTATTTTTCTATCTCATATTCTTCTCCAACTGTTTATTATGATTAAGATTCATTAAAATATTCATACTGACTGTGTGAAAATTATCCCAACTTTATCAATTGCACACAGGCAGAGATGTTCACATCAGAATCAGAAGAATTTTCAAATATTGAGTAAGACTTTTTTTTCTTCACTTCTATCTGACATTGGATTGAAATTGACTAAATATGAAGAATATTGAAGTTTAGTCTCCTGCACACGGATAAAAACACACATACATTGTTTTAAAAGTACTCTTAAAAAAACCCAACTATTCTGAAGTTTTTACATTCTAATTGTGTAGAGAGATTTTTGAAACATTTAGATAATTAACCTGTAGTAAAACTGCGAGAAATTCCTGATAGTTTTTCTTAAAACTACCAAATAAAGACAAAAAAGACAAAGAAATCTGATCTCCTAACAATTTTAACTCAAACTTATTAATACATTAAGTCTAATACATTTAAACGGAACGGACCAAAATATGCATTATGAGGAAAAAAAAAAATCCTGTTTTGTTTTCCTTAATTTGATATCAATATATAATATTTCATATAATTAATATATTACCTTAATAGCCTTCTATGTTTCAGTTTTGGCCTGGAATACATGCTTTTACGAAGTATGGGCTCATTTTGGCATATCAGTGAGGATTTTGGTGTGGTACTCAATTTATTCTTTATAGGTACATGAATGATTAGTCCCAGTAAGTAGGGAATTAGTGGGAGTTAGTAATACCCAGTGTGGGAAAGCACACAATTTATATTAAAGTGTCTTTACCAGAGTCTTATTGCATTTAAATGCAGCTTAATGTATGAAAGATATGAACTCTCCTGAAAATCTTTAGGAATCAAGAAATTAATTACCACTAGATATAGATATAGGTAAAACTCTAGAGGCTGATAGCATTATTCAACTAGTTTAATTTAATGCGTCATGATCTGTTTTAAGACAGAGAAATCCTCTTCTAACATCCCTGTGCAATCTGTGTGTTACAGACACTAATCATATCACCATCCCTTTTTGTAGCAGAATATTAGGCTGTAATACAGGTCTCAGATTTTCCAGGTCTGTGTAATTCTGTGATTTCCAGTCAATATAATTTTCTTCTTGTCTGAACACCTGTACATACTTCTGGATCAACTTTCTGAGGACAAGAACAAGAGCTATCAAATTAAAATAAAGGTGCTTGGTGGATTTATCCAATGCTATAATGATATTTTCCATTTCAATCTATATCAGTTTACCAATGATTCCTAATTATTCAAAAAATAGACAGTATAAAATATGAAATTGCAGGTGGATCTGATCCAAACACAATTTCTCACATCATACTGGTAACAGTAAACTAAAATTACAGTATCAAAGAGGTCCTTATTTTATTTTCTTTAGTTAGATCTAAATAAGGTGATACAAAAAGAAATAGTTACAATTCAAGTAGTGTAAAGAAATAAGACCTTTTTAACTGTGTGACAGAAAATCCCTTCTTAGTTTTAGTTATAGTTGTAGAGAGTAAAAATGCAGTTCATTTTTGTTCATATGAACATTAATTAAGTTTATGGCAGTTCAAACAAAGGAGGGGTACTGCAAATAAAGAAGTTGTACATTAGATCTACTTTTTGGTACCAAATTGGGATGTAGGAAACATCTAGAACATCACCTACATCCAACTCTATTTGATACAAAGGGATGTGAACGCAAGAAGGTGTTCTATTGATTTCATATTTGAAAATGCACTCTGAATTAGAAAAGTGAAGTTTCTTCATTAAATAACAATCTCAATTTCTGTACTCTCCATGTAAGATTTTTTTTTTTACATTTAGATTGCTCTCTAGATAAGAAAGTGAGTTTGCCTGGGAAGATATTTATGTCATCTGAGTAACCAGTATACCTTAAAATTGCACAATGAAAGAATGCTCTGCAAAGAGATTTACTGGAAGGAAGAACAGGAAGTAGGGAGGAGGAAAGAGAGTGAAGGAAACAGATCACATTGCTGCAACCAGCATTTGTGAAATCAAAGGTGTTGGGTTTTTCTTCCCCTCACCGCCGTTATAATCACATATACACAGAAATTGACAAGAGAAGCTCCCAGACCCAGGATTAAAGGTGGATGTAAGTAACTGGTTTAGCTTGTGCAATGGGCTTAACCATAAGGTTTTTCTAGGGAGGAGGGAGAGGGGGGTTTTATGTTTTAAAACTTTTATTCTTTTTCTGAAGGGGGAAGACAGGTGAGTGCCTGAGGAGCAGTGGGTCTGCTTCTGCCCATTCCCTCTCGGGGACGTGCAGGGACTGGGGCTGCCTCCGCCTGCTTCCTGCCGGGACTGTGCGGGCCTGGCCTGGGCCCATACCTGGACATGGAGCACCCTGGGGCTGTGTGGGCCCACCCAGTGAGAGGGACCGGCACGGCCCGGGCCGTCCTGGGGCACGGAGTGTCCCCAGGGCCCTGCAGGGCTGGAGTTGGCCCGGCCCGACCTGTCCTTGGGTACGGAGCACCTCCAGGGTCCTGTGGAGCTGTTCCCGTCCCAGCACCTTGCAGGGCGGGGACGGGAGCTGCTCCCAGCCAGTACCCCATGGCTCTGCCAGGCCCAGCCCGGGGCCAAGGCGGGGGGGCCAGCAGTGGTGCGGTGCAGCTGCGCCGGGCCCAGGCCACGCCAAGCCATGCAGAAGCCCCCCCCCCCCGCAGCAGCCAAGTAGCTGCTCCAGTTGCTCCCTCCGCAGATGGTGCCCCTGACTCCTGGCCCCCTCCAGGGGATCCCACAGCGCTGGCAGTGGGCGTGCGGGGACAGCAGACCCTTCCGTGGTGACTGGGGCAGATGGCGCCTGTGCGAGTGAGGTGGCAGGAGCAGTGATGGTGGTCCCCTCCTCTTGGTGAGTGCAGCCACAGTCATTTTGGTGGGAAAGCCATCTTGGCCTCATGGTGAAATCTTGGAGAGGCGGTGGTGCCCAGTACTGCTGTTCAATGGCAGGTCGACACACCCCGGAAGGTTGACATGAGAAAACGCAGGAACAAGCACCCCATAAAAGCCAGAGGAACAGAAGTCTTGCTCTATTTTTTGGCTCCCTTGGTGCTGAGAGAGGCACAGCTCCCCTGCTCCTCAGTCCCTTGCCACTCAGTGTCATAGGATTTTGGACAGTCCAGGCAGAGGAACCACACAGAGGCGACAGGAGTTTGTGGTATCTCTCCCCCTTGGGTTCCCCCTGGGCTTCCTTTTCACTGTCATTCTTTTTCAGCAGCTCCTAGAGTGGGGACCGGCTCCATCCACTGGGCAGTCTTCCTTCTTTCCCTTGCTCCACAGCCCAGCAGCCAGCTTGGAGGAGCAGTTTATTTTTTCTTTTTGCAAAATATTGTTGGGTCACTGTTTGTGTAGTCAGTTTATGCTGTTAGCGGTGTTCCACAGCTGATATAGCCCCTAGATAATAAACTGTAATGTTGTCTTCTCTATAAATAATAATGGAATAATGGTCGCATGTCATTGTCTCAGAGCTACAAGAAAATCACAAGATGATGTTTACATACCTAAGACATTATATCATAGTCTGGACACGCTGTATTAATAATTTAATAATACTACACAGGTCCCTTCTGCCTGGCCTCTCTCCAGCAACTCTGTCCCCAGCCTGTAGTGCTGCAGGGGGTTATTGTGGCCAAAGTGCAGCACCCAGCACTTGATCTTGTTGAACCTCGTGCAATTGGATTTGACCCATTTATCCAGCCTGTCCAGGTCTTCCTCTCCAGAGCCCTCCTACACTCCAGCAGATTGACACTCTCTCCCAACTTGGTGTCATCCACAAATTTGTTAATTGTAGACTCCAAGAAAAGCAGGTGCAATTGATCTGAAAATACAGTTTGAAATATCTTCCAGATTGCCAACAGGATCTAACTGTCAGTTTGCAACTGCACTGATTGCATACGTAGAGAAGTGTAATACTCTGCCAAATAATCCCAAACCTATAACATTGATTTTTTAATGTAAAAAAATAATGCTTTTCCCCTTGAGATAGTGTCATAAAATACCATCTGTGCTGGCTGTAATTTTAGTCATAAGTCCTTGTTGTATTTATCAGAGATTTGTTTTTCAAATAGCTGATTTTCATCTCAGATTTAAACATACATTAATTTCCTTGCTTCTTTCCTGCCGAAATGTCTGATATAACAGTCTCTCACTGAAAGGGTTTGGCATTGGCCCAAACCAAAATAGGCTCATCTCCTTGCATGGGATTAGTTTCCTTAATACGGCTAGAACTTAGAATCATTAAATAAGTCAATAAAAAAACTTCCCTTCATATAACATAAACTATTAAAAAGCCTATGGGTGACAATATTAGTAATGAAATTAATATTAAAACTAATAAAACTCTGAGGGCAAAATCATCGTGAAGGTAAAAAAAAATCAAGTAATGGATATATGAGAATGGAAGGAACATGACAACATTGCTAAATTTGGGCATAATTTGTTCTTTCTTTCCAATGTATGTTGGAGGTGCTGCATCAGATTAGTAGTGTGGATGACAGAAAATACATATGTGGGTTGACTGTGATTCAGAGCACTGATCATGTATGACAAATTTCATACACAATTTTATTGTAAATGGAGTACTTACAGAGCCCTCAGGAAAAAGTGGTACATCATGAAGATAAACAGCAAAAAGCATTTTCCCCAAAATATTTCAAAGAATAATAAAGGAACTGTAATTATTCATCTATTACATTGCAGACAAAAAAAACAAACAAACCATATTTTTGAAGATCAGACTTAGGAAACTTCTGAGAAAAACCTAGAATTGACACTAGATTTCTTACTTTTAGAATGTACTAATTCTTTGCACTGAAGTGAGTTTTACTTACTACCAGAGGCGGAACACCTTCAATAAAAATGAATGCAGAAATGTCCTAAACTAGTTGCTCTCAAGCATGACAGTTTAATCTTTTATCTTGCATTCCATTAATGTTTATGAATTTAGTTAACCAACCTAATTTTTCTTAAGCCAAATCAAATTTTCTACACATTTCTCCTGAAACAATACTTTCTTGTTGAAACTGATACTGTGGTGAATTAACATACACAACACCTCAATCTTCTTTCCCAGATTTCTAGAACCTGGAGTCAACACCAGATGCTGAATCACAAAATCACAGAATGGCCGAAGTTGAAAGACACCTTTGGAGAACCTCTAGTCCAAAACTTTGTTCATAGAGGGTGTCACCTAGACTAAGTTGCACAAAGATCTGTACTGCCGTGTTTTCAATATTTGCAGTGATGGAGATATTACAATCTCTCTGGACAAACTGGTCCACTATTTTAACACCCTTATCATATGTTTTAAATAGAAAATTAATTGGTGTCCATTACCTCCTCTCCCTTTACTAGACACCACTGAGATAAATCTGAATCTGTATTCTTTCCTCCTCCCAAGAAGTATTTAACTACACCCTGAGCTTTCACTTCATCAGGCTGAATACTCTGAGCTCTCTCAGCATCTCTTCGTATGAAAAATACTCCAGTACTTTACCATCTTCCTTGCACTTCTTTAAACTAACTCCGGAATGTCCGTGCCTCTGTTGTCAGGGTGAAGTCAGCATTGCGTACCCCATTCCAGATATGATCTCAACAGTTCTGTGTAGATGGGAAGAACTACCTCCCTCTACCTGCTATCAACACTGAGAAGACTGTTGATCTTCTTTGCTATGAGGACATACTGATGGCTAATGCTTGTTTTCATGCCCTCTAGGATCTCTAGGTCATCTTCTACGAAGCTGTTTTCCAATCAGTCAGCTATCATCCTGTACAGGTGCATTGGATTATTCCTACCTAGCTGCAGCCTGTCACTTCCCTTCTCTGAACTTGCTGGCACTCATACTGTCTCATTTCTCCAACCTGTCAAGGTCCCTCTGAATGACAGCATAACTTTCTGATCTGTCAATCAGTTCTGCCAATGTTATATCATCTGCAAATTTGCTGAGGACACAGTCTTCCTCAAGTAATTAGTGAAAATATTGTATTGACCCCAGAGTTAATCTCAGAGATACATCATTACAGATTGGCCTCCAGCTAGACTGTGTTACTCATCGCAATTGTTTGATTGTATCAGTTCAGTTTCTTTTCAATTGACATTCAGAACAATCACTTATCTAACTGATATTTCATCCATTCCTGTTATGGGACACCTTGTGGAAAGCCTTGATGAATCCAGCATAAACAATACTCACTGCATTTTCCTTGTCTGATGAGCTAGTTACTTTATAAAATCATGGCATCATAAAATAGTTTGGATTGGAAAAGAACTCAAAGATCATCTAGTTCCAATCCCCTTACCATGAGCAGGAACATCTCCCACTAAATCAGGTTACTCAAAGCCCCATCCAACATGCCCTTGAACACTTCCAGGGATGGGATATCCACAGCTTCTCTGGACAACCTGATCTAGTGCTTCACCAGCCTCACAGTAAAGAATTTCTTCCTTTTACTTACTTTCTTTCAGTTTAAAGCCATTTCCTTTTGTTGTATTACTACATGCCATTGCAAAAAGCCCCATTGGCCATGCTTCTTTTGACGCAGCCCAGGACACAGTTGACTTTCTGAGAGTGCACATTGCTGGGTCAAGTTCAGCCTCTTATCCACCAACACCCTCAAGTCCTTCTCAAAAGAGCTGCTGTCAACTTGTACATCCCCCAGCTGGTATTGATGTTAGGAGTTGCCCCAACCCAGGTGGAGCACCCTACACTTGAGAATCCCATGAGTGTGGTGGTTTAACACCAGAATATTAATTAGGGGGCACTCTTAATAGTGACGAAAAGAATGAACAAAATTAACAACAGAGCTCAACCAAAGAGGGGAAAAAAAAACAGTTCAAGAGAACTCCAGACTTAACACAGAAAAGCACCTGACAAAAAACACATGAAAGGGAAAAAAGAAAGAAAAAAAAAGGAATAAGGGAACTGCTTTCAAAGGCCAGGGAAGCTGGCCAAAGACAAGCAGTGGGAAGAGAAAGCCGCTTCCCCTTCTTCTCTCTCTCTGGTGGAAGCCAACTCCCAGCCCTCGGAGTCTCTGTAAAACACAACACAGTGAAAGGTTCTCCCCCCAACCCGGGATGTTATTTGGGGAAGCTTTCAACCTGCAGTTGTGCTTGATTGACTCCGNTGATTGACTCCGATGCCGATGGGGGAT
>VXBA01002754.1:0-37933 GCA_013399895.1 Serilophus lunatus
GAGCTCGAACTGAGGACGCAGCGGCATGTGGAGAACAAAGTGTTAGAGTTGGATAAAAGCAAAAGTGCTAAACTGGTTGTGTGCCCCACTGGTTATTTGGGGGGGAATGTGGTGGAACTGTGGGCAGACACCCTGGGCTGGGTCTGGTGATGTTGGGGTCCTGCTTGTGTGCTGGGGAAGGTGTCCCTATTGTGCAGTGGGGCTGGGCAGGCCCTGGGGAGGTTGAGGTGGGCAAACATCTCACAAGATGCTCCCAGCTGGGGAAAGAGCCATGGTTGAGCCTAAGAGCTCAAGGCTTGGCTGGTAGTTTGGTGGCAGAGAGGCTGAAGTCTGTTCAGGTGTTTCTGGGGGGCTCCAGGAAACCTCCAGGTGGCCCTTAGGGGTTTCTAGGACACTTGGTAGATCCTGGTATACTTTAGGGGACCTCACTGGGACTGGGCTAGATGAGGGCAGCTGAGCTTTAGTGGGGGTCTTGAGGAAACTGTGTTGGCCCTGGGGGCCTGAAGGGAGGCTGATTAGTTTGAGAGGGGACAGGGAAGCTTGAGAGGAGCTCTGTTGGAGTCAGAGCCCCTGGGAGCTGCATGGCACTGCCAACTCCAGCTCTAGGACCCATGGCATGGCCCAGGAGCAGAGTATTTTATTGTAGGTTTCCTTCCATGGTGGCTGGAGGAAAAACATGGGTGGTGGGTGGCCAGCAGGATGGCAGTTGCATCCCAGCTCTGGGGTTCCTAAGAGCAGCCAGGGCTGCCCTGGGGGAGATGGGGGAATTTTCCAGGATAAAGGTGGCTGTATTGGTGGGAGTGGTTGTGAAGAGGCCGCCCAGAAGGCTCAGGCAGGTGCTGCACCATGACCCCCTGAGCAGAGCCATCCACTGTGCCATCGCCATCGTGGCTGCCAGAGCCCACCTGGGATCCTCACCATGGGAGGAGGAGAAGGAGCAGGGATGGATGGCAGCACCTCAGGCTCGGCGAGGAGGATGTGATGGATGGTGCCTGGTTTAGGAGGCACTGGAAGGGGTAACGACACTGTCACCAACCCAGCAAGCAACACTGACACTGCACCAGGGCTTGGAAATCTGGCATGAGCCTCTCAAGGTCCCTCTGGGAACCTTGTGGCACTTGCCAGCCCTGACCAGAGGTTTAGCAGGAGAACAGGAGGGTGTGGGGTGGGAAATGGTTTGGATGGTCAGAAATGTGCTGTGGCCAAAGGACTGTATGGATCACCTTGAAGAGAATTAAAGGTCTGTCTGTCACAGGATGTTGTGTGGAGGTGGATGCTCTGTGTGTGCAGCAGGATGGGGCTGGGTGGTCAGGGGGCTGGTGTGGGGTTGGCAGTGGGATCTGTGCTGCTGGAATGGGGAGCTCCAGGCTGTCTGTGAGAACATGAGCAGTGTGGGGTGCCCCCCTTAGCCTGTGTGTACCCCCATGTGCCACGGGGATTATTGTTAGGGCTGGGGGATGCAGGATCTTGGTGTCACAGACAGTTGTATGCACCACCATCTCACTGCTGTGTGTGTACTTGTGCATTGTGTCCCCTCCTCAGAAAGGGTCTGGTGGGCACAGGAGCCCTGGGCACAGCCCCAGAGTGCCACAAGCCTTGGTGCTGAGAGTTCAGCCAGCCATGGCCATCCCCCTGCACCTGTGCCACCCCAATAACTCATGTTCCCTCACCCAGGAGGTGATGGAGAGTTGTGGTACCACTCAGGGAAGAAGCTTTTCCTGATAACCAGTCCCTCCCCTGACACAGCTCCAGCCATTCCCTCAGGCCCTGTCCGTGGTCACAGAGAGCACAGATCAGAGCAGCCCCTCCACTGCCCCTCATGAGGAAGCTGCAGATCCAAATGAGGGCTCCCCTCAGCCTCCTCCATTCCCAGGCTGGACTCAGTAACTTCAGGCACTCCTCAAGTGCCTTCACTTGTGTGTAGTTACCTCCTCACCTTAAAGATTAAAAGTAGTTAAGGCTCTACAGTTTTAACACACACACTTACATGTTAATTTGTCTGTCAGCTATTATTATATTCTGTTCATACAATTTATAACTGACACATTAAATCTACAAGCTCACCTTAAGAAGAGTTTACATAAATTTTATTTTTGTCGGATTTAAATGTGTAGCATCTTATATACACTTTATAGGCTGTGTCCATTTTGTCTATATGTATTTAACAACATGAGAGAACAAGGGAAAGTTTAAAAGAATACAGCAAAACTTTGTAAAGTTTATAGCTTTTACTTCACTGTTGAAACCTGTAAATACTTACACACTCACTTACATAAAAAAAGTCAAAAGTATTCTTTACCCATTCCTGGGAATGAGAGTTCAGGACACTCTGGGAGACATGGACAAAGCCCCATTACACTGAGCAGCATCCTGAGCTGATGGGACAGAGCCATGGGCAAGTGGGGCCCTGTAGCTGCAGCCACAGCACATGGTGCCAGTCCACATCCCAGGCTCTCCTCAGGGACATCCTGTCCTGCAAGACATGGAGAAGGGAGATGAACAGCAGGCCCCATAGGATAACCCAAAAAGACCATACTCCCATCCCCATCCGAGTCCTCACTGTCCTCCAGCTTCACCACATCCCTTCACCATGCCTCTGCTGCCAGAGTGCTCCCACTCTGCTGTCACCTCCACAAAGGATGTCCCAGGAAGGGATGAGCTACTGCGGTCTCTGCCACAGAAGAAGGAAAGGGACAAGGCTGATCCATCTCTGCCCAAAGTCACTCACCAGCCCCACCGCTGCACTCCCAGCCCAGCCAGAGTACCCATGGGACACCTCAGTCCCAGTGATCCCATGGTGGGGGAAGTGGAGAAATAAACAAGAGGAGGAAAGTGCAGGTTCACCTTTCCCAAAGGACAACAGGTCAAGGAGAGAAGGGATCAGACCCGGGATCACCTGTACATCCAGGTTCTCTGTGTGAAAGGGGTCAGGACAGGAGAGGGCAACCCAACACCCCACAGAGGGGGATGAAGAAGGGGACAAATGTGCCACTGAGCTTTTACAAATACCTGGGCACCTGGGCAAGGCCATCCCAGCCACATCCCAGTTCCTGCTGGACCCTCCTTGGGGTGCACAGGGCAATGCTGGCTCCTTCTGGTGGAGCTTGATTTTGGGGTGCAGCAGGGCTGCCCAGCACCCCACAGAGAGCAGCATGGATGGGGTCCTGCACAGCAGCTGTCCACCAAGAGAGACCCTGACTTGCCAAGAGTGTGTCCAGGTGCCCCTGCCATGTCCCATATTGGTGCCAAGCACATGATGGGCAGATGTTGCCATTCCCAGGCATAACAGGGAGCGTGATAAGATTGGGCTGAGGAGCCCCTGCCCCCAGCATGGGAGAGCCCACACATGGAATTGGCAGGAGAGGCCACTCCAAGGTCCCTGGGCCCTATAAGAGGGCTGAGCAGCCCCACTGCAACACCTTTGGTCAAGCACAACCATGCTGGGAGCCGTCTGTCTCATTGTGCTGCTGGGCTATGGTGGGTGCAGGGGATGGGGAAGGGATGGGAGAAGAGGGAGCCTGGTGCCTGCCATGGCCCTGGGCACAGGCACGGGCACAGGCAGCCCCTGATGTCCCTTTGCTGGGTGTCACACAGCCTATGGATGCGGCCAGCCGGCCGTGCCACCACAGCTGGGCACCCGCGTGGTGGGCGGTGAAGACGCCGTAGCCCACAGCTGGCCATGGCAGGTAAGGGGGCACAGGGATGGGGAGGGGGACAGACAGGGGGACATTCCTGCTCTGACCCTGTGCCTCCATCACTGCAGATCTCGCTGCAGTACAGCCGCTCTGGGTCTTGGCACCACACCTGCGGCGGGACCCTCATTGCCCCTCAGTGGGTGCTGACGGCCGCCCACTGCATCAGGTGGGTGCCAAGGTGCTGGAGGGGTCTGCACCAGTGGGGTGAGATATTTGTGAGGACTGACACCCCCTATCCCCCCCTGGCAGCTCTTCCATGACGTACCGTGTGGTGCTGGGCAAGCAGGATCTGTTGACAGATGACGAGCCCGGCTCGGTGGCCGTGGGCGTGGAGAAGACGATCGTCCATGAGAAGTGGAACTCCTTCCTCGTCATGTAGGGACAGGATGTGTCAGAGGTGGGTCAAGGGGGCATCAAAGCTGGGAAACCCCATCCTCACGTTTCATCTGTCCCTGCAGCAATGACATTGCCCTGGTCAAGCTGTCAGAGGAGGTGCAGGAGAGTGATACCATCCGGGCTGCCTGCCTGCCAGATGCCGACAAGATCCTGCCCAATGACTACCCCTGCTACGTCACCGGCTGGGGACGCCTCAGGAGTAAGCAGAGGGTCCCCAAGGGGTCTCTGGTGAAAGGGGGTGTTTGCAGGGTATGAGGTGTGACTGTCGTTGCAGCCAATGGGCCCCTGGCCGAGGTCCTGCAGCAGGCTCTGCTGCCCGTGGTGGACCACGAGACCTGCTCCCAGTGGGACTGGTGGGGCAGCCTTGTGCGCACCACCATGGTGTGTGCCGGCGGCGACGGCGTCGTCTCTGGATGCAACGTGAGTGTGGGCACTGCTGGGTCATACCTGCCCCTGGCACAGGGGGAGGGGTTGGGTGTTGGAGGTCCTGGGGCAATGCAGGGCCACAGGTCCCGTGGGAAGCACGGGAAGGGATGGAACAGAGTGGTGGAAGGCTGGGAGGGAGGTGAGGGTGAATCAATGGGGTGCCCAGGAGCAGTGGGTGTGGAACAGGTCTCTCTCCCTGCAGGGTGATTCTGGTGGCCCCCTGAACTGCCAGCGTGACGACGGGCTCTGGGAGGTGGACGGCATCGTCAGCTTCGGCTCCGGGCTGAGCTGCAACATGATCAGGAAGCCAACAGTCTTCACCAGGGTGTCCGCCTACATCGACTGGCTCAACGAGGTGGGTGCCCCTCCCTCTGTGCCCTCACAGGGACTGGCCATGCTGCTCCTGCCCCACCCAGGGTCTCACCACGAGCCCCCGTGTCTTGTCTTTGGCAGAAAATGAGCTCGAACTGAGGACGCAGCGCACGGAGATACAAGTGTTAGA
The DNA here is from genome assembly GCA_013399895.1 of Serilophus lunatus. NCBI lineage: Eukaryota > Metazoa > Chordata > Aves > Passeriformes > Eurylaimidae > Serilophus > Serilophus lunatus. The sequence goes on from VXBA01002754.1 coordinate 5,020, forward strand.
GTTTGATAAAAGCAAAAGTGCTGAGCTGGTCTCATGTGTTTCTTTGGTGGGGATATGGTGGAGCTAAAAGCCTGGGCTGTATCTTCTAGTCCTGGGGGTCCAACCTTGTGCTGGGGGGAGTTCCTCCAGCATGCAGCAGAGGGCCCTGGGGAGGTTGAGGTGGGCAAACATCCCACAGGGATCTCCCCCAGCTGTGGGAAGAGCCGTGGCCATCGAGGCTTGGCTGGTTGTCTGATGGGAGAGACGTTGGAATCTGGCTGGATGGTCCTGGGGGTCAGACAAATCTCCAGTAGGATGCTGCAATTCAGTGGCACCTCAAAACAGAGCTTCATTTACCTCAGCAGTGCACACAACGGACATTGGCAGTTCCCAGCCTGGCTTGACCACGAAGGATTTGAGACCAGAAAACGGACCAGATTCTCTCTGTTTCTTGCCTTCCTCGCTCTGGCCCTGGCTTTTCAAACCCCAGCACCGCCCTAATTGGCCCAACCTGAGTCTCTTCCCCATCATTTGGGGCAGGCAGCTCCCTCACCATCCTGCCCCCACCTCTACGCTCCTAACTCCCAGCCATCCCTTCACCCAAACCCCAAGCTGGGAATCACTCTGTCTGTGGCACCAAACTCCCCCAAAGCACCAGGAATGCTCCCAAAAGAAGGAGCATGGAAATACACAGCTACTGCAAAGGCAGACTGGATATTCATGGGATCCATGGGAATCCCCTAGCACCCCTCAGCATCACAGACCTACTCTAAAACTGCTGCACCTCCTGAGGGCTGCTCCCCAAAATCCCATACACATCCAGAGTTTCTGACCTGAAACTGCCACTGCAGCACCTCCTTAGGGCAAGTACTTTACCTCAGCTTTGATATTTCAAAGAACCATCACCAGTTTCCTGCTGTAACTCCTGTTTAATATCCAATTGACCCCTTGAAAGGAGCAGTATGCCTGCTCCATAGGCTGGTACAGGCACACTAAAAATGCTCTCAGTAACAGCTGAAGGCTAAAAATTTACATCAGTGGGGTTTTTCTTGCTCTTCCCATTCCAGAGGGGCCTTCGGAATGTGCTGAAATGGGAATCACGAGCCAGAACAGACAAGGGAACAAGCAAAAGATTTACTTTTCCATTGCATTTATTAGAAACATTGACTGCAAAACTCATCTGATTCCACCTGACGACCAGACCTTGATCCCACATATCAGTTATTTGGGCAGCACAGGACACAAATATCATGATCAGCAAAAAAAAGCACTCAGAGGCCAAGCATGGCCACATGATGAGCCAGAAGTGCTTTCCTCTGGCTCCAGAGGCTCCAGGCTGGCACATGCGTTGGCAAAGGGGCTTCCTGCTCCATCCCCAACATTTCCCACCGGTACAGCACCATCTCCACCTCATCTCTACTCCACAGCAAGGACAGCAACTTGCAGATCACATTTCTCCAGACAAACATCTTGACTGACAGACAAAGTCCACTGGGAGCATTGACGCCGAGTCGTGGCTGGCACAGATTTCACCCAGACACAGGGCAACACCTCTCGTGCTTGGCAGGGACCTCAGAGCCCAGGCGTCAGTCACATGCAAAGAAGAATTTTTTACGGAGAAAGTTGAAGCATCCCGGGATCTGCTTGTACTTCCCCTTGGCTGAGACGGCGTTTGCCACCTGAGAACAGGAGAGTGGCTGGGGAGCAGGATGCCCTCCTGACTGTTGCAGGAAGCTCAGCAACAGGGATCAGGAATGGGACTGTGGGATGTGAGAGCTGGCAGGGCTCTTAAAGTGAGACATTTTTGCTGGCAAAGACAAAGACAACTCAGGGGAACAAGCTATCAAGAAACCTCAGCCATACCACCAACCACTGCCTCTGGCAGGTGCTTCTTAGCATGAGGCAGAACTCCCTCCTTCCCTTTGGAATTGAACTAAAAGCAAATTCCCTTTCCACTCACTTTCTTCCACCCTTGTCACTTCCCCAAGGTGGCTTCCTTGCACTGAACACCAGCCAGCAGAGAGGGTCTCGTGTTACTCCCTTGAAATTGTTGACTGCTGCCAAAGGAGCACAGCAACATCCAGAACCCACCCTCCCAGGACATGCTTACAACAGCACTCAAGTCCCATCAGTTTGAGCTTTTAAGGACGGGACAAGCTACACCATTTTTAGCAAACTCCTTAGAAAGATTAAAGCCTGCATTGCCAGGATTACTCTTCACTGGAGAAAGCTCATGGTGATTTTTGGCAGATTGAGGCCAGACACTTTCTTCCTAATTAAACATCTCTGCAGTACCTCCAATTAGCCCATCCCTAAGCTCAGCGCTCAGTATCCTCATTCCTTTTCTAATTGTAGGCCTCCACACCCTGCCAGATCACATTCCTGATTATTTCCTTCATCAAAAGCACAAAAAGCAGAGGAAAAAAAAAAAAAGACATTTACCCTCAGTAACATGTTGAGCAGGTCTTCTGAACGGGCATATCTCTCCAACACACTGTCCAGCGTCTCCACATACCACGAGCCACTCGCCTCCCTCCAGGAGACAAAACCTTCAGAGAAAGGAGGAGAATGTTATACCAAAGCCCACCTGTTGACTTTTTTGCTAATTCCCCTGGTGGCCAGCAAAGGACTGTTACCTGGAAAGGTTGAGTAGGAGACCAAGATATCACTGGGTGTGGGCAAACAGGAGATGGCATCTGGCTCGTCCACGTTACCCGACGGAGCCTGAAAAGGAGTCGCGTCCGATTCCAAAGAACCTCCAGGAGCTTCATCATCGGGTGAATTGGAATCCACTATGAAGCCTCGATCTCTTTCTTCTGCAAAAAGCAGCAAGGAGACAGTTCCTGACGTTCATCCCACCCAAGGGATTCATGACTGTACATTAAATGATAGGAAAAGATGGGGAGAGAAAGGAACAAAGGCTCTAGAACAAAACAAAGCTTTTTGGCCTTTCGGCTGCGCTGGTCGAGACGAAGCCATCGGTGATTCACACAAAATTCCTCACTCTGTGCTTCCACACCGACCTCACAGTCCAAGAGCTGGACCAGCACATAGTAAAATAAGGGAAAACTGGAGTGAGAAGACAGGCAACAAACAGAAAAGGAACCAAAGCCACAGCCTAACCACGTCTCCGAAGCCCAACACTACCGGAGCCAAGACAAACATTCACCTCCACCACAGGCCTGGATGAAGAAGAGTTTGGGTTTTCCTCTCAAACTCGGGCAATTGGACCCATTGAAATAGTTCACAATCTTTTCTATGGGAATGGGTTTTCCATCCGTTCCGTAAATGCCTCCAGGAAACTGAATATGGCTTGTCTGCAAGAGGAAAATGCAGGAGCTAGTGACTGGGATGGCGAGCCTGGTTCTGAGGAAGCCCGTCCCATCGGGTGTTTTGTGCCCTAAAGGTACCAGAACACATCCTGATGTTTGTGAGAATCCCTGTGGCCACATCAGGGCAAGGGGACACCCAGGAGTCGTTGGAAACAGACTAAAACCCAGCAACCGACTTCTATTATTCAACTCCTGTTCCATCTCCTCCAGCAACAGAGTTTTTCATCCTCTGGGACAACAGGGGTGTACTACACACCATTTTCCTAACAATCACTCTCTTCTCATCCACCAAGACTTCTGGCTTGGAATAAAGAGGCTTCACTGCTAATAGCATCTTCCCATCAGAGCTGGAGGAAGAGGAAGGACTCAGTGACCACAGTGTGAGGCTAAGTGGGAACTCCCTTTGCTCTCTGCCCATCATTCAGTTCCAAATCATCCACCCCAACTTCCAAAATGGAAAACACTTGTCCACAGGCACCACTGGATCAGACTACACTAGAGAAGCTCCTGTTTTTTTTAACTCAGGTATGACAGCGTAACTCTTTGAACTGTACTGCGATGGCAGAACAAGACAGTAACAGACCACTTCCCTCTCACCTTGTATAAGACCACAGCACAGGGAATCAACCCCATCCCACACCTAAGGAGCAAAGGGAGGGATGGGATGAACCCACCTGACAGCCATGGGAAAGGATGACCACAATGCAGCAGTCCAAGGCACTGTGGTCCTGCCGTGCCAGTTTCTGCAGCTCCAAAACCATTTCCTATGTGGGAAACAACAGAGTAAGGGGTTTTTGAACTGCATCTCGGGCACAGATTAGTTCTGGGCCCTGCTCTAATTGGCCTCCTGCTTGGAAGGATCTGGTCCATCTCTGCCATGTGGTAACAAGTGCCCCAAGTAGAGGTAGCAAAAGCCATCAGCAGAGAGAGAGTATTTCTGTGTCTTTGCTCTTACTTGACAATGGCTGCTTTAATCACAGACTTCTTATGTCTCTGCACTCTTTTCAACAGACCAAAACATACTTCCACATGACTTATCCACTGAAATCTGCTGCTTCTGACCAAGAGCAAGGGGGTGACCAGAGAATCACATTTTCCTCTCAGTGGCCACTGGAGATGATCAAGCTCCCTGCTCGCTACTTCAAATAACAGCTGAGGTCTGAACAGACAGACAAATCACACACCCCCAAGGTTGTCTGAGCTATCCTAAAAATGCAGCCTCACCTATATCCCTACAAAACACAGCCAGGATTCAACACTCAGGCAAAAGTCTGAAAACAAGCAAAGTCCTTTCTCCTTCTGCAAGCGCAACATGGAAGTAAAATAGGAGAATGCAGTAATTCCTTGTTTCTCTTGTGGGGTTTTTGCCATGCTGCCGATGTGGGGGCACATTCCCATCACTTCCAGGGGCTCCCCTCTGATCCCCTGTGGCAGTGGAACACAGCCAGCCTCACCTGAGCTTTCAGGTCCCGCCGAGTCAGGACGTCGAAGCGCAAGGCCCTGAAGCGCCTCTCCAGCTTCTCACAGTCGATGTCGGAGCCAACTCGGGTCGAGAGAAACGAGTCTCTGGAGAAGTTGACATTGTTGAAGATCAGGCAGTGCCCACAGGGATCTGCTTTCAGCTCATAAACCTGGTAGGGACATGTCCCAGTTAAACTCCTTGCTGGATAATCCACTCACATCAGGGAGGAATGGGAGTCCTTAAGGTGGTTCCTCTCACAGCTTTTTCATCTCTTTAGACCTAGGGATGGGTAGGAGCATCCATTCTCCACATGCATGTTCTCATCAGCAACCAGCGACACAAAACAACCCCCCAAATCAGGGGAAAGCCTTTGCAGAAAACCAGCTGTTGCTTCACTTGCAGCATCTCCAACAGCAAGTTGAAGTTTCTGAGGGTATTTTTTAGGCATCATCATCAAAGCTCAGCACAAGGAGCCAGGAATTTGTGTTATTGCCGTGGAAATCTTAAGTAGGGTCTGACTAATGACTGACCCACTCCAAGCTGATTGGTCCCATCACAGTGGCATCAACCTCAGAGCAATCACTCAGGTAACATAAAGTGAGAATCAGCTCTTCCAGGAATATTTTCAGGAGCCACCCACGAGGCACAGAGCTTTTGCCCAAAGGGAACATTTTCAGCCTATCCAAATACTAACCAGGTCATGGCTCCTCTTGACAGCAGCTGAACCTACAGACACAACACACAGATTTAGTTCACCACACTCCACAATGAGCCATTGTACTCCTAGACTTTCCCAACATAATTCCTCTCTGCCACCCTGCTTGAAATGAGCCTTTGGCGTGCTGTCTCTCTAAAACACCCCAGGATGCAGCTTACCCTGGGCTGGCATGGAAGGTATTCGAGGCTTTTCACTCTCAGCTTGGACTGGGAAGGACAAATCCTCAGGAAGGGTCACATCTGTAAACGATACAGGACAGAAATAAAGGGGGTGCTCTTAACATGTGTATAGTCTGAGCTTAAAAACTGGGAAGCAGGATGTACAGGCTGCCCAGAGAAGCTGTGGCTGCCTCATCCCTGGAAGTGCTCAAGGCCACGTTGGATAGGGCTTGGAGCAACCTGGGATAGTGGAAGGTGTCCCCGCCCACGGCAGGGGATAGAACTGGATGAGCTTTAAGGTCCCTTCTCATCCAAACCATCCTGAGATTTGATGACTGTCCCAAGAGCTCTGCAAGGTCACCTCTACCAGGATAACAAAAATCAGGACTTCACGGACCATTGCCCACGGCAAGAGCGATCCCAGCTGCCACCTCCCATGCTGCTGTTTGCCCCAAACACTCACTTTTATGCTGCTTTTCTCTCTGCAGCTCCAGCTCCACGGGCCGCAGGTCCGGCGGCTGTGGCGGCGCCAGCGGGGACTCGCACGCCTGGGTCAGCACGTCTGCGAGGTCACCCTGCCCCGTGTCCCGCAGGATGGAGAGGAACACAGGGAAAGCCTGCCTCCCGCGGGTCTCCAGGTCGATGATCAGCTGCCGGGCTTGGTCTCCTCGGCTGCCGGCGCTCTGCAGAGGAGAGAAGCCCAGGAAAACACGTGTTCACGCAACACATGGGGCAGCCCCTCCGAACTCTCCCAGAGAAGGAATGTGGGATCCCCACCCAGCACACGGACACGGAGTGAACAAGACCAAGACCCAGCGTGCACAGCCATGGAGACCCCAGCAGCCACTCGAAGTGCCAGAAACTTCAACCTGCTGCAGAAATGCCACAGGTAAAACAAGGGACAAACAGCTCCATGCCTGACACTGCCTGGGAGCGGAGACAAGGAGGGAAAAAGGTGTGTGGGGGTCTCACACCTCTTGCAGGTAAGAGACACCCTCTTACCTGTCTCTTAGGGCCAGGGTGGGAAGGGGCAGACACATCCCAGGCCTGTCACCAGGGCTAAAGGGACACTGGACTCCCCTCTGAGCCTGTCATCAGTGTGAGGGGACACAGCTGCCAGCCTCCAGGTCTGTCACTGGGGCTCAGCAACCAAGGACCCTTCAGGGGACCCAGCAGCCAGCCCTCACCCCCCACCCTGCCTTGCAGGGGACACAGACCTCTCCCCGGGCCACCCCCGGTTCTCAGCGCCCCAGGCCCCTCCCCGGCCCACCTGCAGCTCCTCCAGCATGGTCCTGGTGAAGATCCCTCGCCGCTCCAGCGGGTCCCAGAGCGGCTCCACCCGCAGCGCCGCCACCAGCCGGGCCCGCCCGCGCCTCAGCGCCCGGCGCTGCTGCTCCTCCATGGCCCCGGAACCACCCCCGGGACCACCCCCGGGACCACCCCCGGAACCATCCCCGGAAACACACCCGGAACCATCCCCGGGACCACCCCCGGAACCGCCCCCGGAGCCGTCGCTCCGCTCCCGGAATCGCCGCCTCACTGAGTCACTCCAGGTTGGACCTGAGCTGGTCCGGCGGGGTCATCCAGCGCGCACGCCACAGGGTCCCCGATTTTTATTTTTTTTTAATGTCTCCAGGGACGCTCTCTGAGCAATCGCGATCCCGTCACCCGCACAGCAAAGAAGTTCTTCCTGTGCATCAATTCCTGCCCGTTGCCTCTCGTGCTGTTTCTCAGCGCCTGGTCCATGCACTGCCCACACTGACACGCAGGGAGGAGTTCATCCCTCCGCGTCTCTTCCCGAGCTGGACAGCCCCAGCTCAGCCTTTCCTCCCAAGGGAGATGCTCCAGTCCCTTCATCATCCCCGCAGCCTCCGCTGAACGGGCTCCACGTCCCTTTGGTCCTGAGGATCCTAGAGCCGGACACGGCGCTCCAGATGTGCCTCACAGCGCTGAGCAGAAGGGCAGGATCGCCTCCCTGACCTGCTGGCGATGTTTTGAGCCCGGCTGGAAATTAAGCACCACGCAGCCGCTCGCTCAACACGCTCCATCCCTTCAGTGGAATGGGGAGGAGATCAGAGTAAAACTTGTAGGTTGAGATAAAAACAGTTTAATAATTGAAAATAAAGTAAAACAGTACTGTGGTTTGGGCTCAGGTGGAAATCACACACACAGCCGCTCTCTGAACCTGCTGTTCCCATACAGTAATAATGGTAAATTATAATAATTATAATAAAAGGGAAAAACAAATGCAATTGCTCACCACGCCCTGACTGATGCCCGAGCCCCCTTGCCCCAGTTTACGTGCATTCTATAGTGTGGAATATCCCTTTGGTTAATTCAGGTCACCTGTCCCAGCTGTGCTCTCACAGTTTCATTTGAGAACCTTCTCACTGCCAGAGCATGAGACAAGAAGAGTCATTGACTTAGGATAAAACAAAAAACCAAACCACCACAGAATACACTGAGTTAGAAGGGACCCACAAGGATCATGGAGTCCAATCCTAATCCNTTCGGGTGCCGGTGTGTCATCACCACCGCTCTCACCCCGCACCCAAAACACAGTCCCGGAACAGCACGGCATTCACTCCTGGGTACCCTACCCTACCCCACCCCAATCCCAATCCCACCCCACCTCATCCCGCGCTTCCCGGAAGCGCTCGGTCTCCATGGGGACGGCGGGCGGGCGCGCCGGAAGCGCTGGCGCGCGGTGCGGGAAGGGAAGGGAAAGGAAAGGAAGGGACGGGAAGGGAAGGGAAGGGACGGGAAGGGAAGGAAGGGCGGCCCGACCGCTGCCTCCGCCCGCAACGCTGCTCCGGACCATGGAGCCGGGCCGGGCCGGGCTGCTCCTGCTGCTCCTGCTGCTGCCGGCGGCCGCGCCGGGAGACTTCGACCCGTACCGGGTGCTGGGGGTCGGCCGCGGCTCCAGCCAGGCCGACATCAAGAAGGCCTACAAGCGGCTCGCCCGCGAGTGGTACGTGCTGCCCTGCCCTCCCCATGCCCGGGGACACGCTGTGGAGGGGGGGGCTGAGCCGCCTCGCCACGGTGTGTGTCCCGGGTGAGGTCGGGGAGCAGCGCCGGGGGTTCCTCGCAGGCCGGGAGTGATGGTGAAGCCGGCAATCCGCGCTGGGAAACCCTCCGGGGGATGGTTCTGGCAGGGAAAAGTTCTCCCAGAATCGAGCTGCGATGGGGGGAGTTCTCCCGGAGTCTGGATGTGGGGAGAGGATTCTCCTGCAGTCTGGCTGCAGTGGGAAAAGTTCTTCCAGAGTTTGGCCATGGGGGGAAAAGTTATCCTGGAGTCTTGACTACGGGGGGGAAAGTTCTCCCTCAAGTCAGGCTAAGGGGGGAAATGTTCTCTTGGAGCCTGGCTACAAGGAGAAAGGTTATTCCACAGTCAGGTTACAAGGGAAAAAAGTCCTCCTGGAGTCTGGCTATAGGGGGAAAAGTTCTCTTGGAGTGTGGTTACTGGGGTGAAAATTCTCCAAGAGTCTGGCTATGGGGGGGAAATTCTCCCAGAGTCTGGCTGCAAGGGCAAAAAAGTTCTCCTGGAGTCTGACTACGGGCTTAAAAAAGTTCCCCCTGACTCAACTGGGAACTTTCAATACAGCAGGGTTTAAGTCTCAGTTTGATATGTCAATGTCCAAGGGCAATCCCTGTGCTGTGGGAGGGAAAGGCATCAGATCACAAAGGTCACAGCCCTTGCATCTGTGGTGTGTGGTGAGGGGCAGGCTTGAGACATTGTCTGGGAAAAGAGCCTCACTCTGAGCTGTTGTCCTGCGTGAGACATCCCTGAAGTGATTTAAGGAAAAACATGGTAGATATGTAGGGCAGCAGCCAAGGGAGGCATTGCTAGGAAAGAGCACAGTCCTGAGCTTGGGCTGTTGGTGATGGGTCAGGCAGAGGGACAGGTCCACACATCCCACTGCTGCATTTTGGGGTGGGGTTTGGGTAGAGACAGCACAAGGCTGGGTTTAAATCTGATCCCAGCCTCAGGGATGCCACTGCACGTCAGAGCTGTCCATGTCCCACTCGCCTGCAAACAGAAGCAGACAGCTCCCTGTGCCCTCCAGGGAACCACTGACCCCTTTTCCTCTGGTTCTGCCTCGTAGGCACCCTGACAAAAACAAGGACCCGGGAGCAGAAGACAAATTCATCCAGATCAGCAAGGCCTACGAGGTAGCACGCGCTTCTTGTAAACTTCTGCTGTTGTTAACAACAAGTGACCTGGTTTTTCTGTGGCTCTTCCTGCGTATCTCTACATAGGAAAGGTGCTTGACCCATTGAGGTGGACGCTACCCACCCAAAAAGTTTGCTCAGCTTTGTTGACAGAGTCACTGGAGTCGCAAATATTTTGCTGTGGGCCTGCCCTGTTGTGGCTAAAAAGCCTCAAAGGAGGGAGGAGTTCACCAAGCCCTGCCCAGCTGGGCAGCGTCTTGTCCATGTCACATGTACATAAAAGCATTTTGGGGTGATGTAAGCAATGTTAAGCATCAGAGAGCTTTGCTCACCTCAAATAACTTCTACTAAGAATAATTTGCACTTCACTCTGGAAATTGGCCGCTCTAGTTTGTAGCAGCTGAGCCCACGGAAATAAAAAATCTTTATTTCTCTGCCAAAAAACGTAGTTTGTGGGGCTTCTGACTCGTTGGTGAAACTTTTGGCACTTTCTGATGTGCTGAAATACCCTCCAGGTTCAAAGAGACACCAGCAAAAGCTGCTCCAGAAAAGACTGTTGATACTCAGAACACGGGACATTCAATCCCAAGGAGTGTCAGAAATGGGTACAGCAGTCTGGATTTAGGGGCTCCTTTTCTTTGGGCTTTGAGGTTGTTTTGCCCTTATTTACCACAGTGAGCCTGGAGGGATTTGATAGTTCCCTTTTCCAGAAGGGAACTGCCTCTGATGCACGTCGAAGGTCACGCATTCCTTACACAGCCATGTTTACTAAGGGAATACAGTCAGGGCAGTTCCCCCTCATGGCTTTTCTATCTTTTGCTTCCCAGATTCTCTCCAACGAGGAAAAGAGGGCAAACTTTGATCGCTATGGAGATGTGGGGGAAAGCCAGGGCTTCTCTCAGCACCAGCATCGGCAGTTCCACCGCTTCCACGACGGCTTCTACTTCGACGAGTCCTTCTTCCACTTCCCTTTCAATTCAGAGAGACGGGACACCTCTGACGAGAAGTATTTGCTCCACTTTTCCCACTACATCAATGAGATCGTGCCAGACAGTTTCAAGAAACCTTACCTCATTAAAATCACCTCGGACTGGTGCTTCAGCTGCATCCACATCGAGCCCGTGTGGAAGGAAGTCGCTCAGGAACTGGAGGCTCTGGGTAAGGACGAGGCCGTTGAGGTCGGACGTGCGTCCTGTGTTTGCCTTCAGCTTTGCAGGACCCAGTTTAAACCTTTAGATTTCCTCAGGGTTTATCCTAATGCTTTCCCAAACATTACTAACTCCAGGGTGCTAGGCAAGGGAGCAAATCATCAATTTCCCACTAGGCATTTGGGTTGCTGGGGATCTTTCCCCTAAACCCTCTGCTCTCCCTTTTCCAGGAGCGGGAATCGGCGTCGTTCATGCGGGGTACGAGCGGCGCCTCGCCCACCACCTGGGTGCCCACAGCACTCCCACCCTGCTGGGGCTCATTAACGGGAAAATAACCTTCTTCCACAACGCTGTCGTCCGGGAAAACCTGCGGCAATTCGTGGAGAACCTTCTGCCAGGGAATCTCGTTGAAAAGGTAGGCTCTAGCAGGAGTGTCACGCGCTGCTCCTCCTCTCTGCCTGGAGATTTCTCTCTCCTTGGCTGTTTTGGTGGCTAATCTGTTTAATTCAGGCCTTGAGCTGATCTGCATCACACAGCTCCAAACGCTGGAGCTGTCGGAAGCATTTACACCGTGTGGCTCCCTAACACTCCTCCTTGCAAAAGGGCTGATCCTGCTCTTGCATGGTCACACCAGGGACTTTGTGTGCCAGCTGTTCCCCCAGCTGTGATACCCCACAGCTGCCAGGGCCCTACCAAAACTATCCCTGGGTTATGGACCTGCTGGATTTCACATCTCTTCTCATTTCTCAGCATTTCATCCAGCAAGTTAAGGACCACTTGTGGTCCTAACTACTAGGTGTTGTCTGCTAAAATTCACTGACCTGCTGTTTGTTTTGTCCAGTTTTGATTCAGCCTTTTCAAAGTTTTACTCACAACTTCCTAATTGATAAAATATTCCTGCATTTCAGCCTTTCAAGATTCCTAATACACCCATCAGCCCTTTCAGGGCAATGTGGCCAGGTCAGTCCTTAGAGTGCACTCACCTACCTGTCCTCTCCTCACAGCCTTGTTCACCTCACCTGTTTTTCCCTTGGGATCTTCAGCAAGGAATGCCTTCCCCAATGGACTCTTGTTTTGTTGTCCTCTGGGGGGTGGAGTTGTTACCCAAAAAGTGGGGTCCCTTTCTCCTTCCATAGCTCATACAGCCATGTATCTCCTTCCTCTGGGTTAGAGAGGTATCACACCTGAAACAGAGCAGGTTTGGTGGAGCTCATGGGTGCCTGTTAACCCTTGGCTTCCCATTACATATATGTATATAAAGAATATGGTCCAAACAAACTGTTACAAGAATGACAGTGCCATCAGCATTGACTTAAAATGGCATTGACAGAAGCTGTAATCTCTAAGAGGGTTGAGGGGGTCAAGAGTGATGGTTTTAATTCATTAATCAGAAATACCTGCTGTTTGTTGGAAAGACCAACCCACAGTCTGCTTTCTGCAACAACTGGGCACCTTTTTCAGATTCAGTTCTCATTCAGACACCTCATCCTGGAGCATGGCTACTGTCTGGTGGCTCAGAAGTTAAACTAATGTACTGATTCTGTCTAAAGATTACAGATAAAAACTACGTCCGCTTTCTGTCTGACTGGAGGAAGGACAACAAGCCCCACGTCCTGCTGTTTGATCACATGCCAGTTGTACCATTATTATACAAGGTAATGTGATTTCTATCACTGCACTGTTGATTTGTTTATAAATCCAGATGTTCCAAAATGAAATGTGCCATTGACATGAGGAGAGGTGGACTGGTGCCTCCAAACATTGCTGACTGGTTCTAGTAGAGCCAGGGTGATTTGTGTTGGTCAGAAATGGCATGGCCAGGTGACCAGCTGTGTTAGGAATTCTGTTTGCCTGTCTTGGATGGATGTACCCTACATGGATGTGAAGGTGTGTATGGGTTTCAGAAGTAGCAGTGACACAGATGCATGGTAACCTTTGTTGGGAATCAGAGATGTTGGTGGCATGTCTAATTCAGGTTATTGCAAAGCCTTTTTCCGAAGAAGCCCCATTCCAGGCTGTAAATAAAGCTGTGGATCCATAGAGGCTCCTGGCACAATGAATAACTAAGAAAACTCAAAGCGTGTTTCAGGGAGGGAGGGAAAGGGCTTGTGCCTATCTGAGCACACACCCCATGACATTCAAACAGCAGCATACATTCCCAGAGCAAAGTCACCACAGGCACAGAATGTTGGTCACTCTCTAAAACAAACACATTGGGAATTTCTCCCCACCCAGCTGACTGCCTTTGCCTACCGGGATTACCTGTCCTTTGGGTACGTGTACGTCGGACTCCGGGGCACTGAAGAGTTGTCCAGTCAGTACAACATCAATGTCTACACTCCCACCATGATGGTCTTCAAGGAGCACATCGACCGGCCCGCTGACGTTGTGCAGGTATCGCTCAGAGCCCTCTCCAAGAGCTTCAGGGAAACAAGCACAGAGGTTTTCTGACTGAGCTGCTGAGAGGTTGGTCGGTGGTGTGTTTTCAGAGTATTCTCAGCATAAACTCAGGCTTCAGCAGACAAAGAGAGCAAGTGTTCAGAGGGAGGAAGCTTGGCAGGCTCTAGTTTTGGTGTGTGACCTGTTGAGGAGCGTGGACACAGGTAGCTCTTCGGTCTCAGAACATCAAAACATCTTGGGTGATTGCAGCAAGGACCGCGACGGTCAGCAGCCTTCCACAGGAACGTCCAACAGCTTTCCTCTCCTCATCCCACTCTGTTCTGACCTTTGCTTTCTTTGCCCTTGCCAGGCACGAGAGATGAAGAAGCAGCTCATTGATGACTTCCTTTCCCAGAATAAGTTCCTCATGGTGTCCAGACTCACCAACCAGAGGCTGTTCCAGGAGCTGTGTCCTGTCAAGAAGTCTCACCGTCAGCGGAAGTAAGTGACACGTCCTCCAGTTTTGAGGCTTTGGGGCTGCTCCTAAAGGTGCCTTTGGTTTGATTCTGAGGGAAAAGGGTAAAGACTGCATTGGATGGTGCTCAGTATCCACAGTGTCAGAAAGGTTTCTGCCTCATTGGGACCATTTTGACTAGAGGAAAGGGGCTGGTCATTTCCTCTTGTGTCCAAGAGTGGCTCTTAATCCCCCATCTTGTTGTATTACCCAGGCACTGCGTGGTCTTGCTTACTGGGGAAGGAGAGAAGTTTGCTGAGGCTTACGAGGCCTTTTTGACTTTTGCTGTGGCCAACACAAAGGACACTCTGAAGTTTGTGCACATCTATAATGAACGGCAGCCAGAATTTGCAGATGCCTTGCTGATGGATGAGGAGAAGTATCGGGGACAATCAGCTGTGAGGATTCCCTTTTCTTTTTCTCTCCTTTTCTTTTGGTCTGTTATTCCCTTTATGTAAGACACTATACCTTGATCTGACACCTAATTCTGGGCAGTTGTTTGTAATGAACCATCTGTCTAGAAAAAAAGCCTCTGCCTCTCTGACTCCTGTGATGTTCTTGGCTCGTCCAGGTGGTCATTCTGGAGAGACGCAATAACGCAGGGAAGATCGCCTACAAAGCCTTGGAGGAGGCCTGGATAGGCAGCAAGGAGGACAACTTCATCCTCCTGGATCTCCTGGACCAGCTGAGGACAGACCCTGGCCTTCTCTCATTGGAGACCGTCGTGGCAGACCTGAACGACGAGCTCGCTCCTGTAAGTTCGTGGCCTTTGCAGCTGCCTGATGTCCATGTTACCTCTGTTATGGTTGTTCACGGGCATATTTTTATTTTAAAACACCAAGGTAAGACTTTTACAAGAGCTTTTGCTTATGGAAGGAAGCTCATGTCATGCTCCAAACTCACTTTGGCCCAGGGATCTGTTTACAGGGTGTGAGTGCTCTGCATAGCAGGTTTGTCATTTGGTTTTTGCTCTTCATTCTTTTTAAACAGATGTTCCTCATCCGGTGGCTCTACTCCACGCTGGACTACATCTCAGACTGCTGGGACAGTTTGTTTCACAGTAACTGGTAAGGATTGAGCATCCATCGTTGGTTTTCACTGCTTCCCTGTCACCTTGTTTTAAAAATGGATCCATTTTTAACCTCCTTTTGGGTGGGAGCAGGACAGGGCTTCAAAACCTGGTGGTCTTTAAGACCCTGAGAAACAAGCTGAGTTCATGGAAAAGGCAGATGGGTGTTATTTGAGGCAGACAGGAACTGAAATTCAGGCATAAAATGTGAACTCACAGGCCTGACTGCTCTTTGCACATCTTCCCCTCAGGCGAGAAATGATGCCGCTGCTATCCTTGCTCTTCTCTGCGCTCTTCATTCTTTTTGGCACCGTCATTGTTCAGGCTTTCAGGTGAGTGCACACCAAAACACCCTCAGGGATCTCTCCTCAGTCCAACACAGGGCCTTAAACACACAAAATCACCTTCCTCTGCAGTGATTCGAGTGACACAAGGGACTCTCCACCCTCAGAGAAGGAGGAAACGGCTGCAAAGACAGAGAAGAATGACACGAGCTTCAGCAAAGAGAGTAACAGGTTCCCTCTCTTAATTTCTCCAGAAATGTTTTCTTTGGAAGCATTGCTCAAGGAGTGTCTGTGCAGGGAGGTTAGTGGAGAGCAGAGAAGAGCCAGAGCTGCATGGAGTTGCAGTTGTGTGGGGCAGTGCAGGCACAGGGGGGGTGGAGAGGAGTAGTGTAAGCCAGAACCCAGCCAGCAAGGACAGGGGATACTAATGTGGTTATTAAACAATTCCCACCAAGTTTGCCCCAGACAACATCCCTGGGCAAAAGCTAAAGGTCTGGCCCACTTGTTGAAGAAGATCCAAACTGGGCCATTTTACCAATTAAACAGGATTGTCTGCAGGGCACAGGGATAGCTTGGCATAAGGAGCCAGGGAATGCAACCACAGTTTCTCCATCCTCAGTTGGTCCTGGTCTCTCCTTCCCTTTCATTCAGTCACTGCTTTGTTGCAGCAGGATTCCCAAAAAGGGCTTTGTCGAGGTGACTGAGCTGACAGACATCAACTACACCAGTAACTTGGTGCGCCTGAGGCCGGGACACATGAACGTCGTCTTGATCCTGTCCAACTCAACCAAAACCCCCCTGCTCCAGAAGTTTGCCCTGGAAGTCTACACCTTCACAGGGTAGGCTGGGTCCTGTTTCTGTGTTAATAACTTGTGTGACACTGCTCTGGTGACATGTGAGGCGCAGGGTTGGCTGCATTGCCAGGAAGGAACACTTCTGGTGAGCAAAGCGGCCTCTGTGCTCATCAGTGGCAATGAGCTACCAAAATCCAAGTGGCCTTCCCTGGCCAGACTCAGTGGAGGTAGCCAGATGGGTCTGGTGCTGCTGCCACTTTGAGTGTACCCGTGTTTCCACAGATAGAGAGCACAACAGTGCTGCACACTGGGCAAGCGTCACCTGTGCCGATAAAGGAGTTGCAGCCACACAGCACTGCCCTCCCCTTGCTGACAAATCCCTACATGTTCATAGGAATCCAGCCTGACTCAGGACACATGCTAATCACACCGTCTTCTCTCTCTTCTCCCAGGAGCAGCTCTCTTCATTTCTCCTTCCTCAGCCTGGACAAGCACCGAGAATGGCTGGAGTACCTGCTGGAGTTTGCACAGGATGCAGCCCCCATCCCAAACCAGTACGACAAGCATTTCCTGGAGCGTGACTACACAGGCTATGTTCTGGCTCTGAACGGCCACAAGAAATACTTCTGCCTCTTTAAGCCTCACAGATCAGGGGACGAGGGGGGAACCCTGGGATCGTGCGAGGATTACGATGCCTCACTACACGTGGAAGCCAGAGGGAAACCCTCCTGCAGCCCTGGATCTAGATCCATTAAAAACAAATTACACAAATTGTCCTTTTGGATGGAACGCCTTCTAGAGGGTTCCTTACAGAGGTTCTATATCCCCTCGTGGCCCGCACTAGACTGAGGGATTTTACAGAGATTCTAAGGGACAAACTTTTTATGAAGACGACGAGGGACAGCTCTTTCCAGGAATACACAGACGAGCGTGATGAATGGACCTTAGGTTTTAGGTGAACCCTCCTGGGACCGGCAACCAGAACTCACCTCCCCGTGTCCGGAGCCCGGGAGTGCAGCCAAGCACACCCACGTGCCCTCCACTGACCCGTCGTGTGCTTGGACGCCGTCCTACTGAAAAGCCAAGAAGTCTTGTTTTCCCCTTGTCCTGACACATCTGCTTCCTGAGTCACCCCTGTTCCATCTCTTGTTTTACCTCGGTTGAAGAAAAAAAACCCCGTGACTTCTCTCAGTCCGAACCGACCGCAGCTGGTGGCGCAGATCGGGTCACGGTTCTCTCTCTCCCCCCACCCCCGTGTGCTTAGCCCATGGTGCAGTGCATGGTGTAACACTGGCAAGACCCTGCAGACCTTCCCAGGCCCTGCCCTTCCAAAAGGCCTCCTCCCACCAGGCAGTCGTACTTCCTCGGCTCTTCCCCATGGTAAGTGATGTAGAGTCCGGTCAGGAGCATCTCCCTTGTAGCAAACCTGTAGCTGGGACTCGCCTGTGGTACAGGCTGGTGGGTGATCTGCATGTTCCATGCTCCTCGTGTCCTAGTTCCACGGGCAGCTTCACCGGCTGAACTGTAACCACGGAGGGAAAGGGGTTTTGCACGGCCGTAAATACTGTCAAAGTGTTGAGCCATTTAAATGTCACGTTGATTTTTTCAGATGCCTTTTCTGCTTCTGTCGATTTTAGACAATGTATCCTAGAGCCATAACTTTACCTGCGTCCTCAGATTGTAGGCGTGAGCTGCTATGAGCCAGTAGATGTGTAAAAAAACTCTACGTAGCTGCCGGGGAGTCACTTGGGCTCCTTGCAAACACCCTTCCAGCTGTAGTACAAACCAACTTTCCTTTGTATCAAGGAACCTCATCCTTCAATGATTGTATTCTTGAAATGTTGCCCCAGAAGTGCTGTATCATCAGACCGTCGCGTGCATGTGAAGCTCCTTTTGGTTTAGGTGTGGGGTTGAGATGTTTGGTTTCAGCCTCACGCCTGTTTCCTTCCTGTCTCAGACCTCCTTTTCTCCACACTCAGGCTGCTGCCTTGGCTTTCTGTTTGTTTGCTTGGTTTGGGGTTTTTTTGTCTTTTGGAAGTTGTAGGTCTGTGTGGGGCTAGAACAGGGTTTGGGTGATGCTTTGCTGTAGCAGTGCCCTGACAGCCACTCCTGACACCACAGGGAAAGGGTGGCCCTGGGGAAGGTGGAGGGAAGGTGAGCAGTGGCTTGTGGCTGCCTAACACTCCTTAAGTGATCAGAGGAGAGGCAGCAGGGCTTCTCTTTGTGGCCAGGACTGAAATCCTGTGAGGCTTTTTCTTCGTTTTCACTGCTCCAGGGATGACTCTTGTCCAGGTCTCCTTCCATGGATCCCAAGCCCCTCCATGGCACTGTCAGGTTCCATCACTGCCAAGAGCAGGGATGGGAGCGGGTGGCCTTTGCCACAGGGCTCAACCTGACACAGAAGCACATGGTGTTTACTCCAAACTCAGCCCTTGCCTTCTTAGTGACCATCTTAGTAGAGCAGCCAGCCAGTAGAGTAACTGCCAACCTCTGAGCCAGCTGCCAATCCTGTAGGAAGCTGGGAATGCTTGAGTCATTGCACTGCCTTCATGCCCTAGTTGCTCCTAGAGCCTTGCTTCACTATGTTCCTCCCACCCTCAGAGCAGCCTGGTGTGCTCTGACCTCCACAGGTACCTCAGACCTCCTGCAAACCTGCTTTAAATAAAGGCTACAATGGTACCAACCAACCCTACGTGAGGTTAATTAATACCAGCCCAGCAGACTCCAGGACACAGAAAATAAGAGGGAAGGAAGGAAGGCGAGGTCTTCTCCCTGCCTGGGAGCTTCCAGGCACAAACTGCTGAAGGAATGCAGAGGGGGAATAAAGAACCAGCCTGATGCTTCTAGACTTCATTTTCGCTTGGCTGGAGTAATCCCTGTCACACTCCTTTGCTTTTCGCACAGCTTGCTGTGCAGGATGTGGCTGGAATAGGTTTTAGCCCACCACAAGGTTCCACATAACTTCTTAACATTTGCAAAAGCAAGAGAATACTCTCTGGGTCTCCACTGTCTCTTCAACTGGTCAGAAACCAGGAGAAAACCCTTGACCCATGAAAAAAGTGCCTAGTTGTGCTACAGCAAGGGGATTCAGCCCTGCCCCGAGGAAGGACGGAAGGCTTTACAGCCTTCAAATTCAGATAGAATCCTTGTTTTTATTTTCTTTTTAGTGCAGATAACCTCCCCTTTCAGACTGAGCTGAGTTGAAGGAGTGCTTGCAGCAGTCCACCCTTGCTGGTTTCGGCTGTTTGGGAGCGCAGCTGCTGGTTTATGTTTTATGGAAACCTTTTCCTGGGTGAAGCAAACACCAAGCTGCTCCAACCCCTGGTTTAGGTGGCTGTAGTGCCAGCGTTCACTGTCTTGGAGAGCTGCTTATCCTGGGATCTGTTCCCCTCTCCCAGCAGCCACGAATGAACCTTCACCCCCCCATCCATCATTTTGTAACCCTCATGGTTCTGTTCTGCACGTGGTGGTTCGTAATCCAAAGATTGAGGGAATTGGGTCCTAGTGCTCTCTCCCAGCGAGATCCGAGCGATGGCACAGCGCTCGGAGCTGAGGAGAAGGGACACGGCCCCCAGAGTGGAGGTTGTTCCCAAACTCCTCCCTGTCCCTGTCTCTGCCCTTCACCCACAGAAACCAGGAGCCAGGACACGAGTGCAGCCTGACAAGCAGGACTGAAAACTAGGTACCTATTTTGCACTTTTGATACTGGGAGGGGGGGAATTAACTTATTTGGCAAACTTGTCTTTTTTATTTTTAGTTTTTTGTTTGTTTTGTTTTGTTTTTGTATTTGTGAACAGGCACTGATGTCATTTTGTTTTAAGATGATTACAGGTTCGCAACCAAAATAAACTATTTTAATGTGTGATGAGGTGGCTCTGTGTTTGTATGTACAAACTAACCTGTCCTCCGTGTCCACTCAGAAATTCAAGGAGCATTAAAACACTCTTGCCATAGGAAACTCATGGTTATTCCACCAGCAGGAAATTTAGTCAAACATCTCCCTGCTCTCAGCAGGATCCCCAGACCCCCTTTGCTGCCCTCCCCTCCTCTACATCCATTGTCCTGCTGCCACATCCTAACAGGAGAAACCTTTTATCGGTGAGTTTTGCCAGGATCCCTGTGAGCAAAGTAATTCCAGAGGCCAAACACCATTGGCTTCCTCTATCCCTTTTCCAGGCCAACCCCAAAGCTCCAGACTCTAGTTAAACAGGGTCTTCAAACCATCTGCTCCCTTCAGTTTCTTAACATCACTTTTTCTAGTGGTAAATGGCATTTATTCCGTGCTGCAAAGCCCATGTTGGCTGCAGCTGGATGAAGGGAAGGGGACATGGAAAACCTGGCTGGGGCCACAGAGCAGTGTCACCCCAGGGCAGGCAGGAACTGCCCTCACATTGTCTTCACTCCTGGGAGAACACACAGCATCTCAAACAGCAGGTTTGCCCCCAGCAGGGCTGTGTTACCTATAAAAAAGACCAAAAAAAGGGAAGAAAATCCATGAATATTCAATGGCTTTCACTCACAGCCACCTCTGCCAGGGACAGGTTTTACTCTCAAGCACCTTCGGACTCACCAGAGACGTCGTACATCGGTGCGACTTCCACAAGGTCACAGCCCACTATGTTCAGGCCCTTGCAGCCACGAATAATCTCCAAAGCCTAGGAAAAAAATGGATTTGGGATCAAAAAAGTGACATAGCAGACCAGCCAGGGCTCTGCTTTCCCCACATTTCCATAAGAAAACACAACCTCTACAGCCCAGACCTCAGCAGTTCCACACTTCCCTTCCTCATCAACACAAGGAAATGCTGCCAGACCTTCCTTAGCCTTTGCTTGGCTGTGCTGGTGGGAATGGGGGTCCAAACATCCCTTCCCAGTGGGAAATGCAGCTGCAGCCCCCTTACCTGTGCAGGGGTGAGCCCGGCTATCTCCGGGGTGCCGGTGCCCGGGGCGTAGGCGGGGTCTAATCCATCGATATCGAAGCTGATGTACACGGGCTTGTCCCCCATCTGTGCCCTCACCTCCCCCATCAGCGGCTCCAGGGACTTCATCCAGCATTCCTCAGCTGGGACCACCCGGAAACCCTGCGGGAACACAGACACGTGGGCACTCGCACAGGGAGAGGTGGGAAAAGAGGAGAATCTCCTGCCCTGGTGGGGATTTCTGCTGGGCCAGGGATTTCTGCTCATCCCAGGGCCAAGCTGAGGTGCACCCTGGAAGCACCTTCCACTCCCTCCCCACACTTTTTTACTCTACTCAGCTGATGCTTGTCCTGGAAGACAAGCCACTGTCATGGGACAAGATGCAAAAAAAGTGTTTATTTTATTTATGCATTTATTTTATTATTACATATTTATATATTTTACATATTAGATATTACATTTATAATGTGTTTTATATATTATTTAGATCATAATAAAACATAATTATTTTTTATTAATAATAATTATTATTATATTATGCATTTATTTTGTTATTATTTCTTCTATCCCCGCTGAAGCCAAGGTAATATTAATGACATGGGAATATTTACGGCAGGCAGAGCCGGCCGTGGCTCCCTCGTACCTGTTCCCGGCAGTACTTGTAGGGATCGGGGTCGTAGGAGGAGCCTCGGATGCCGATCTGCACCACCCGGTCGCAGTCCAGCAGCTTCTCCTCCACACAGCGCCGGAACGGGGTCCCGTGGTAGATCTTCTCCCCCAGGGCGGTGTCTCCCGTGTCGGTGTGAGCATCCACGTGCACCAGGCCCACGGGACCGTGTCTGCTCGGGATAGGATGGCCACGTCAGTCCCCACTCCGTGGGTGATGGCCCTGCCTAAGGCATGCACAGCAAAACGGGGACATTCTCGAGGTGCTTCCTAGGTTTTTAGTCTACATCTCCAGGTTAGAAACTTACTTTGCTGCCAGGGCCTGCAGGATTGGGTATGTTATGGTGTGATCTCCACCTGCAACAGGACAGGGAAGACAGAGTAAAACAGTGCAAGAGCTGCTCAGCTCTCATTAGCTTTGTTTCTAAAGCATTTTTCCCCCCTTGTATTTATCCTGCACTTATTTATATATGCCAGGGCTTCACTCCTGAAGGAAAACCTGAGTGCAGGTTGCTTCCTCTCTCCTCTCCTGGGTTCCCTCTTCTCCTGGTCCTCTTCCTGGAAACGACCCCAGATGCATGACTGCCAGCAAGGACACCCTGTGGAGCAGGACCTTTGACTGGGCTCATAAACACACACTTGATCCACTTCTGAGGACACTGTAACTGGTGATTTGCCCCTTGTTACTCTACACATTCTCTTCCTTTAGTGATGCCAAGCTGTGACAGCTGCAAACTTGAATGTGTGCCCACATCAGGCCTTGTGCAAAGCCAGGCCCTTGCTCAGCCTGAGGGACACAAGGGATGTGTCCCAAGGGACACAACCTGCTCTTGTTTTGCAGGATACCAAAACTACATCACTGTTTGTATTTACACACTGACCCATCCTCATCACCCAACAAAACAAGCATCAAAAGAACACTCAGTCCAGCAGAAAGCCTGTGAATTTACCCACAATGCCCCATGAAGGGGACAGATTCATCACTCACCTTCTGCCGCGTTTGGATTGAACAATGGGGAGGAGGAGGAGAGGGAGTTTGGCTGAGCAGGGATGCAGTGGCAGGACAGGGAGAGGTGGGGTCCTTACCCAAGGTGAGGGGCACGCAGCCAGAGGCCACAATCTCCTGGTAGGACAGTCGGATGAGGCGGCAGCTGTCGGGCAGGTTGTAGAGGTTCACGTTGATGTCCCCGATGTCAGCGACTCGCAGGGAGTCGAAAGGTGCTGCCCCCGTGCTGCCGTTGTACCTCCTCACCATGGCTGACTCGGCACGGATCTGACGCGGGCCAAACCTGGGAAAAGCCATCAGAACGAGCCCCCAGCACTCCTCTCACCAGAGGAGAGCTGTGCCAGAGTGGTGCCCAGCTCCCCTGGCACCACGGCTGGCCCTTACCTGGCTCCCGGCCGGTTGGACGTGCCCGTGTCCAGCGGGACACCCACAAACGCCGCGTCCAGTCCCTGCGCCGACGCCTGCACGGGAAGTCTCATCATGGAGCAGATCCCCACGGGCCGGGCCACGAGCAGGGCACTGGGGGGTATGTTGAACTGTGAGGCCCAGCAGCAAGGAGCCCTGTATCCCTGAGCCAAGGGCTGCAGCCACCCCGGGGATGCATTAGGTGATGAGCTGGAGGTGGCCAGAGGAGCCGGGGGCCACGGGCTGTGGCGTGAGGCGGTCAGCACAGTGGTCAGAGCCTGTCTGGGAGCACAGCGCCCGACTTCCCGGGACAGCAGCCGGGTGCAGCCAGCCCAGAGCAGGTGCCTCATCCTGCTCCCACCCTCTGTCTCACAGGGATCACAGCGAGGGGTGCTGCGGAGCCCGTTCCGTTCCAAGGGTGGGCAGAGCGCCAGCTGCCTCTGCCAAGCCTCTCTCCAGGGCTCAAAGTGCAGCCAGACACCCCACTGCCCAGGGAAGGGCAGAGATCCAGCCCAGCAACCCCCTTTCCCAATGGCACGGTCCTGGCAAACACTGGGAGCAAACACAGCAGCGAGAGGTTTCAGCTTGAGCGTCTCCAGGGACTATTAGTGGGACAGGGCAGGAGGGAACCACTGGGAAACATCCCAGTTTGCAGACAGCACGGCATCATTTGTAGCATTAACAGCCTGTGCTTTTGACCTGCACTTCACAAAAGCACCCGGAATGCTGAAGAATCATAAAAACCCCTCGTTAGTGGAAAGTAGAAAAAAGAAAACAAAAGGAAAGCCTGAGCTCAGCAGACCCACGGGCAGACAAAATGCAAGCACAGGGAGAGCATTAACAGGGATTTAAGGACCAGGGGCACAAGCTGTGGGACAAGCGGTTTTAACCCATTTTTGGGGCTGGAGATGAAATGATTTCCAGGAGAAGCAGGTTTCCAATATGTGGAGTTGAGCAGCACAGATTAAACCCTGACTGGGCAAATACCAACAATGTTTGAAATCGGGTGGCTGCACCTCCTAATTCTGCTCCCTACTCATGTAGAGACTGGACCTGGGAGAGAGGGAAAGGCACAGGAATGATGTTCACAGCAGAAAGAGGGCTCAGAGCAGTGATGCACCACACAGGGACAGCATTTACTCTTCAACAGGCTCCAGAGACAATGTCCAGAGAACAGGCCTTGTCAGACCTGGGCATGGAGCTCACAGAAGAGCACACACAAAACCAAGGCAGCCAAAATGCTGCTGCAAGACCTCACTATGTAAAGCAGCATCCACTTTGGTGGGGTCAGATCAGTATGACAAAGGTCTTGTTTTTGCAACCTCTTTCCCCAAATATCTCATTTTCTCTGATTTCCAGGCTCTGTGCTCTTTGCTGAGCCAAAAAACCATGCAGGACCCTGGCAGCACGTTACCATGGGATGATTAGAGATACCAGTCACCGGTGTCATCCATTTGGAAACTGCAGGAGAGCACAAAACAGGCACATCCATGAGCGAGACCCATTCCCATTTGAGAAACTTCACTTGGAATAAAATACCATGTTCCATAGACAGGAAAGAGCTGAAAGATTGCTTGAGACACCACGAAACCCAAACTGGATTGAGAGAATCCACACAGCCACTGAGCTTAATCTTCAATTTATTGTGCAACAAGCATAAATAACTTTGTTCCTCTAAACACAGTTATGGACATGAAATCCAATGATGTTCCACAAACATAGCTGTTGTTATTTCAAGATTGATGTCTCCTGTTCCTCCCCACTAAAGGATATTGTTTCACTGAATCAAAAAACAGGCAGGTAGAACAGCAGAGCATCACACTGAGCTCTTTAAGCAGGTGCTGCTGCTCAGCCCCATTCTGTGTGGAGCATTATCCCTAAGTGGACACGCTGACTCAGCCTTGGACCCTGCAGCAGCGTCACCACACAACCACAGCAGTTAGGAACAGACATAAGCAGGGTTTGAGGGCGATGTGCTTCCACTGTTCTGCGTACAACTGTGAGGTCTTTAATGCTGTTGACGCTCACGTTACCAGGCAGCTCCTCACCAGGAAGTTTTTAGGCTGGCATTTTATAGCTCAGAGGATTATCAGCCTCAGACCATCACTAGTTTCCCCAGGAACAGAGAGACTGCATGTTCCTTTGTCAGTGTGTTGTTTAAATTGTGATGTAAAGTGCAGCCAGACAGTGCCTGCTCCCACCCACCCCATCTCAAAGGGAACCTGCTTCACTCAACACACGACTTACCAGTAGATTAAAAAACTCCCAAATGGGAGCAAAACCAACCACATGCCTCAGGACACCTGCAAGGGCCACACACCTTCCCACCTACAGAGTAAGGAAGCAAAGGCATCTCCTGCAGCAGAGGGAGAAAAGCAGGGTGTGCTAACACTTGCTAGGGAGAAATTCAAGCTCTTAAACACAGGCCTGCAGTTTGTTCCCTAAAGCACTACAGGACTCCAGGCAGACAGACAGGTTAGGTTCCTATGTGCCTTTAGAAAGTGCCATTTATCTGCGATGCTCGTGTTCCGGGTGGTTCCTTCACCCAGAGTGGCTTCTCCAGGCCAGCAACAGGAATATTGCTGCCCAGAGATCTTCAAACTCGAGGTTTGCCAAAAAGCACATCTTCATTTTGGTTTCTACCCGGCTTTTATCCACCAGCCTGTTTGTGAGCAGGGTGGCAGCAGACTGGCAGAGGAGCCAGGTGATCATCTGGTCGGGTTTCAGCGTCCTGGATGCTACAACACTGTCACCCCAGAGACTCAGGTGAAGCACGTTTGCAGCAACTCTCGCAGACAACCTCTGCAAGAGGAGGGAGAGGGAAGATTAGCTGATCGCTCTGCACTCAGTCACATCACCAGCACGGAGCATCTGCACTGCCAAAACTCCCTGGGCCTCCCCTAAGCCACCACCCTGTCAATTAAAAAGCTATTTGTGACTATTAATTTGTGTATACATAATGCTGTAACCCCCCAATTCGATGTCCAGTCCTGACACAAACATCTGCTGAAACCTCTGAAATGATTCAGCACCACTCCCTTAGCAGAGACTTTTTGTTTGGCTTTGATCCTTATGGAGGCTGCAGTGAGATCTGGATTAACTCCGGCACCCACAGCCCTCCAGGGTGGAACAATCCACAAATGACATTCCCAGAGAGGATTATCTTGAAGATAACAGTGTCTTACCTTGTTGGGATCCCTCTGAAGCAGCATCTTTATCACTTGCTTCACCTCGAGGGGCACATGATCAGGCAGGACTGGCAGCTGGTCCTCCTGGTAACTTCTGCTTTCCAGAGTCAAGTCCCCGTGGCCATAGAAAGGATTGGCCAGGCCCAGGATTTCATAGGCAATTGCTCCAACAGCCCAAGCATCAGCTTTACTGTAGTTGATCACTGTGCCTGGCCCAGGTGATGCTGTGATCACCTGCCATGGAGAGGGGGATGCTCAAACAAACAGCTCGAGTGTGGCCCCTGGGCTAAAATTCAATTTTCAATGGTCAAATCAGCATTTTCCTTGTAATAAACTGAGAGACTGAAACCAAGGGTAGGTTTTATTGAAATCTGTGGTGTAAATATTCCCTGTTGGCATGGAATAAGCCTCTGGCACTGCTCAGCCCACTGAGATGCTGGGAGGAATTTGGGCATTGCACCAAGGTTCTAGTTATTGCCACTGACTGGCATTCCCAGAGTCCCAAGGGCTATTTCCAGCTGGAATTATGGAGACAGAAGACATGCAGGTGAACAACCAGCTCCATGGCAAGGTGCTCCGGGTCTACCAGTTAAGGGTGTCTTGGCTTTTATTAGGGTTATCATCAGAGAAATAAAAAGGAACTGTAAATAATTTCACAACCTCCTTGAATTTCTGCCAAAAACCTCTGTCGCAACACAAGGACTGCTGCAAAAAATTCTTTGTAGTTACGTGGAAAGGGCTGAAGAGTAAATTCTGGGGGGAAAGGCCAATTCTACCTCATAACACCGACTGATTACATTTCACCTGTTAGAGCTCAAGGTGTCTGACACTGCTCAGCACAAAAGTTCACCAAGCCTAATTCAAGTTAAGGCAAGGACCTCCTCTGCTGCCAAAACTTTTAGTGCTGACAGCAGGACAAGCAGAAAAGCAGCACCACAAACCATCTCTACAGAGGGACTCACCTCAGGTGCCATGAGGCAGCCATTGCCACCCCGATCCACATAGGAGCTGGTGAAAGGCAGCCTCAGGCCGATGTTTTCATCTGCCAGGCAGCAGCCAAAGTCGGTGATGACCAGCCAGGGGCAGCCAGCTGTGAATAACAGAGGGGGCTGGCAGAGTTAGAGATCAGTTTGGGAGGACTTGGCTGCACTAAACATCACATCAACACCTCTGCAAACTGACTAAGGGTGCACTCGGTCCCCTCCTCCAGGTTGTTGACACTCAGAGAAGAAACCTGGTCAGTGGGAAGTGAGCTTTTTCATGGCAGGGGGGGCTGGAACGAGATGAGCTTTAAGGTCCCTTCCAACCCAGGCCATTCTGTGGTTTTATGATTCTAAATCCTGAGCCTCTGGGGAATAGGGAATCCTCTGTATCATGCACCCTGTCTGCCCATTGGGCCTCTCTCAGGGAAGGCAGGGTGCATTCCAGTAGTCTCTGTCTCTCCCTGATAATCTTCAAGCTAATTCTTTCACTCCTAATTACACAAATCTGTCTGCTATTACTTCCTGCCCATTTAAATGTCAATCACACAGAAAAAGAGCTCAGGTAATTAAAAGCTCTGTTGGAGACTGACAGAACAAGTCCAGGAAAAAGCTGCTTTTGGCTCTAACACTGTCAATTCCCCTCCCTCCCAACCCATGTCTCACCATCCCAGAGTGCAACACTATTAACTTGGCCATGGGGTGAGATTTTAAGAAGCTCCTCGTGTTCTTTGGCTTGGGAGACATGACAGAGCCAAGAGCCTGGAGCAAAGGCACCTGCAGCATCCCAAATGTGGCATTACCAGATCCTCCAGTAAATATTGGCTGTGCTCATGCAATCCATCACCTCAGCAATACACTGTGTCCATGTTAATGATCTAAAACCTCAGGCACAGACAGGAACCATGACCCCCCCACTGCTGCAGTGACAACAAACACTAAGCTAAAAACTAAACCTGAAATTCTTCAGAGGATTTGATGCTTTTTTTCCCCCAGAAACGCAGGGTGGGACTTCCCTGAAATACCTACACGAGTGTTATCACTTCTGCGAATTAAGTGGCATTTCTCCTCAGGGACCTACATACCAGAATCGAATTCAACCAGGATGTTGTCAGACTTGAGGTCTCTGTGTGCTACCCCATGTCGAACGAGGTGGTCCACCCCTTCCAGGAGCTGTAAAATCATCATGGTGGAGAGGCGAACGCCCGGAGCGTTGTCCCGCAGGTACTGGCGCAGCGTGCACGGGTAACTGGGCACAACCGGGGGAAACTGGGGATTAGCACCCTGGAAACTTATCACTGGCACTTCATCCTCACTGCTGCCTCATCTCATTACTGATTCTACTCCATCTCTAGCAGCGTGTTCAGACTACGGGTGAAGTTGAGGCTTAGAAGGGCAGACAAAGGGGGACAAACTCCACATTTCTGACTTTAATTTAGGGTAATTATTAAAAAGAACGGCTTGTGTTCATTGTGGAGGCAGAGTTAGAATCTCAAGGACTTGGAACAGGTCCTGGGAGGCATTTCCAAGAGCTGCTCTTTGGCAGCAGCCCAGGCCCAAGCTGTGCAGAGAGTGTAGCAGAGAGTGCCCAAGTCACACTAACCAGCTTCTTCATCAACCTACTTCTTCATCACCAAGAAGAGTGTCCGGCTGTGACCGATCCCTCTGGGATTCAGGCTCAATGGCAGAACATCAGGATAGTCAGCAAGGGCTCCAGGCAGCAAAGGGACAGAGGATGTAAATGCCCGGATCACTTGGATTATATTTGGATGTGGCTGCAACTTCTTCCTCCCAAGGACGGGTTTTCTGTACAGAAGGGGAGACACCACAAACTGCTTCAGTCTGCTGGTCAGTTCTGATGGGTCACAGACATGCTGCTGATATTTCTGGAATTGCTTTCCATTGGGATAAGCTTTGATAAAAACCCTCACACGTAACTACTCAAACCCTACTCGCCCCTCCACACTTCTAACAAAGGCAGAGCCAGTCACAGGCTGCTTCTCCATTCAAAAAGAGCCACAACAGCTCTAGAGAAAAAAAATCCAAACACAATTACTTTGTTAGACATAAAATTCAACTTCACAGTAGGAGTATCAGTTTAGACCCTCTATTTTATGGCACAGGCAGGAAGCTCTTACTTGCTCTTAGGAAGATTACCATGAAAAGCAGGTTACCTGCCTGTGTCTGCAACACAGATCTCTCATCCCCTGAATGTCAAACACCCCTCTGGCTGCTCTGTTGCATTCCCAGCCAGCCATGTAGGGCACAGCATTCATTATTCATTTGTATTGGCAGCCACGATGGATTTGAAATTTAAATCAGACAATCTGGGCTGTGCACTCCATTGTCTCAAATGGAACAAAAAGATATATTTTTGAACACAAAGACAGCTAACTCGAGGTAATTTAAAAGTTTCCATGATATTTTCCACCTTCATGCTGTTTGCTCACTTCCCACTCAGGTGAAGGAGTGGGAACTGAGTCATTTCCGTTTTCCTTCTCATTAGTTTCCCTGCACTGGAACAGCTTCAGCCTCCATGCCCAGCACCCATTTTACACCAAACCAGTTCTCAGATCTCACAGTCATATTGTATTACAGGGAAATCACTTGATATTTAATGTACTCAAACTGTTAAGGATTGCAAGTGTGTATTTCTGCAATTAAAAAGCAACATGAAGCACATTTAAATGATGTTTAATCAGTGTTTCCTCCAGCCTTTAACTCAGCAGATACCAGCACATCTTACACCCAGGGTAACTAAGGCATTGGGCAGGAAGTGTCTGGTTACAGCCACCCATCAGATCCCTGGCAGGACCCCAAACGCTCCCAAATTATTGCTGTGCCCTTCCAACACCCCCTGGATCACAAAGTTTAGCTGTGGGCATTCCCTGTAAATCAACAAACTTAATAATCCCCAGGTTTATCTGCTTTCAGGAACTCTCCCATAAAGCTCTGGCCACCTTTTTAACAGTGCAGATTGCTGCAAAATTAGCCCAGGGCTAAAATTAGCCTGTTACCATCTGAGAACCATCACCACTTCCGCAGTGTCCATACTTGCGGCCAGGAACAGCTCCATATTCCCCGGATAAGGCAACTCCAGTGGCTGGAACCAGCTCCCTGCCCATGGCATCAAGGATGGCTTCACTTGAGGAACCAGCCTGCAACAGCAATCACACATCAACACTGGTTTAAGCTCCAAAATCATCCACTGCTGGCCCTGTGTCTGGAGTTGGATCCACTGAGACTGGATTCCAGAGTCTTCCTTGAAAATCAGGGAAGGCAGTTAACTCCTTAAAGAACTCACCAAGGGATGTGGCAAGGCTTTTATCTGCAGAAATAAATCTATTTGTCACTTCAAATGCATCCTTGACTGTCAGCACTTGGAGCTGCACCTTAACACTGACTTTCAAATCCCAAACCCAAGGGGAAAAACCCACAGATCAATGCCAGGGTACTTTGGAGCCCAAGGGATTCCAGATGTTGGCATTTGGGAGGACTCTCTTGGAACATCCACTTGTCATAGCAAGGGAAAAGCCACATGGATTTTTTAAAATGTGTAATAGCCACATTGAGAGGTGGGATCACCACTTGCCCAGGGTGGGAAACACTGGAGCAGACCTTGGACAGTCACTTCACGGCAAGAGGATCCAGCAGGCAGGAAACTGTCCACCCTGTGACTCTTCAGGAAGAAAACCCATCTCAGCCGTGACAATTCCTAAATCACAGGCTTTCCCATTCTCAGACCTTTGCAGGACAGCCAGCCTCAGAAAACCTTTTGTTCCCAACACATCCCCTGCATACCCAACCACTCCAGCAGCAGGAGCTCTCGGTGCTGATTCCAGAGGATGATGAACACTAATTCCCCTCGCCCTGGGACTCTTTGCTAACACTCCACTTCTCCAGTGTCACCTACCAACAGCTTTGTTGTGACACACTCATCCTGCGCTCCGTAATTAGTGCTTTCAACACTTCACTATTAAACATTCCAGCCAGAATTCCCCAGCGACAGACACACGGATTCAGAGCCGACTCCTTACCGAAATGTTCCACATCATTTTGATAGCTAAGGGAAAAGCCCCTTTTGGTTGGTGTTTCACTACAGGCTCCTCTTCAGCTGCCTGGGAAGCCGAGTCCTGATCCTGCTGCACGGCTGGGACAGGGCTGCTGCCCACACATCCCTGAGGATTTGGAGAGCAGGGAATGGCAGCTTCGTACACGGCAGCGCTGCAGCCCTTCCCGAGGGGTTGGCCGATGAGATATTCCTCCAGCTTGAAGCCCTGCCAGCGCAAGGAGCTCAGGGGGTCTTTCTGAGGCTTGTTCTTCCCAACAAACACCGTCTGCAAGAAGAAACCCACTCAGTTATTCCAGAATTCCCAGCGAGGGAAAAATTGGTGTTTAAGTGGTTTTTACACGTCCCATTGGGCTGGTTCGACCTGAAAGCCACAATCAGGCTCTAATCAAGCTCAAATCACTGGAACTACAGGGAAAATAATCTGTAGGCCATGTATTGCTGTCTGAAACAATTTACCCCCAAACCAGTCTTTTCCAAAGGTGCCCTTTCCATGGGAAAAAAAGGAATGGGGAGGGGGAGTCACTTGCAAATTTAGAATATAACTATATTTTTCCCAGAGAAGCTGTGGCTGCTCCATCCCTGGAAGTGTCCAAGGCCAGGTTGGAGCAACCTGGGATAGTGGGAGGCTTAGTTTGAGGAAGAGTAAATCCATGACAGGAGGGAGCTGGGGAAGGAAATCAAGAGATTTCCTTGAGAAAACAACACACAGGAGGCTGTTCTGGAGTTTCAGCACAGGTCTGGTGGTGCTCCAGCTGTTAAACCGGTGGACTTTTTTGCAGTCCCAACATGATGGTGACCATCCCAGGGATGTGCTCCAGGACAAAGGGACACAGATCCAGGGATGGCAAATGGAACTGCCCAGCAAGGGCAGGGGAGAGAAATCATCCTGAGAAACTTCATGGAAAGGCAGAACTTCCATGGGAATGTGTGTGCTGGTCAGTGGAGCAGGTGACAGCTGGTCTGGGCACCAAAAGTCTATTTTTACCCAGGAAATATGTTCATCACTCTCCATGCCCAGTGCCCTGCCAGCATAGCCTGGCCCAGCACAGTGGGGTCCCCATCTGTCCTGGGGACAGGTGACAAACCTGGGAATCAACACCAGATTCCTGGGACACGAGACCCCCATCACCAGGGCTGTGACCCCCTCACTCTGCAGGGGCACAGGAAGTGAGGGTCTCCTCACAGCAATAACCCCCTTCCCCTTAGTGGGGGATGTCTGAAAGACTCCATAAAACAAAGACCCTCCCACACTCCTCTTCATGGGGGTTGCCTGGGGGACTCCTCAAAGCAGGAACCACCCCCCCCTTTATGGGAGGTGTCTGAGGGTCTCCCTAAAACAAGGCTCCCCCTCCCCTTCATGAGGGGAGTCTGAGGAGCTCCTCACAGCAATAAACTCTCCCCTCCCCTTTAAGGATGGTCTGTAAGGGGTTCTCTGGAGCAATGGCCCCCCTCCCTTTCATTTGTCTGAGGGATCCCCCAGCACTGCCCCCCATTCCCGGAGGGCTGCCCTGGCTCTCCCGCGGGTGCCCACCTGGATATGCCGGCACGCCGCCTCGGCCCGTCGCTGCTCCTCCAGGCGCGGCTCCACCAGCCCCAGCGCCACGGCGAGCGCCAGGCAGGCCCCGCCGGGGCCCCGCCGCGCCACGGCCGCCAGCCCGCCCGCAGGGCC
>VXBA01002754.1:54494-95553 GCA_013399895.1 Serilophus lunatus
AAAAAAAGCGCCTCAGGCGCCCGGGCTTGGTTCTTGTTTCTGTTTGCGATTGACTGACAGACCTCAAGGCAGGTTTTTCTTTCCTCCTTTTCTTAAATATTGTGTATGTTGCACTTTTATCCACTACACAGGGCTATTTCTGCAATGTCCAAATAAAAAGGAAAATGAAACAAAACGGAAAAAAAAAAGTTCTAAGTGCAGATCTGCCGTGTTTTCCCGTGTGCTGCCGGGGCCCAGCGCCGTGAGCATCCCTCCCCAATCATCCCAAAATAACCAAGGAAAACCTCACCAATCTCCATCACAGACCCCTGTTTGTGCTGACTAATTAATTATAATTAATATTTATTTGTGGGATTTTTTTTTTTGTTTGATGGGAAAATGGTTCAGGGGCACGAATTTAATGGAGAAATTCAAGGCGAGGTCCTGAAAGTGGCTGCTGGGGTTGGGGGGAAAAAAGGTGTTGTTTCCATTCACTGCTGGGGAAATCTGTGGAGAATGGGGATTTTCTTCCCAACTTTGCCTCCCCCTCGTCCCAAAACCCAAATCTTGGTGTAAAAAAATGTTATCCCTCGTGCCCACACCACTGAGGGCATGAGCCCTTTGTGCCAGGGGAATGAAAATACGATCACTGGTGGGAAATGGGTCTGGGGTGGGGATTTTATTGCAAAGAAAATCATATGTTGCAATAGAAACAGGATTCTGCAGAGCTGGGATTTGGACAGGATGACCTGGGGAGGGGCAGAGGGGTGAATTTGGGGTGGGACAGGGAGCTGGAACCCCATTTTCAGGGAGTCAAGACTGCACAGAACACACATCCCCACCACCCTCGCTATTTATTGCTTCATTCTTGACCACAGAGGCTCTTCCACATCCAGGGTGGGATGGGGAGCATTGCTAAATTGCTCCCTTGAAAAATGTCCAATTATTTTCATTTTTCCCTGGCAGGTTCAGCTCTGAGGTCGCAACCTCATGGGTCGGACTCTGTGCACACACCTTTGGCCTCAGCATTTTCTGCTCTGGGGGACCCTATGTGCCAGCAAAGAGTGAGATGGGCCCTCAGAAGGCATTTTTTTCCCCTAAACTAATGTTTTTTGCCCCAACCAGCATGTGGGGGCAAGCCTAGGTCTTTGGAGAGAGCAGACACAGCCACGAAGGGGCAGAACATCCCACACCTGCCAAGGAGGTGGGAGCTCCTGAGACACATAACCGTGAGCTGGATGCAGCACTGGGTTAATTGAGTTTACCAAAAAGCCCCTTTTTTTTTGCATGAAAACCTGACCTATGGATCTGCCAGACTCATTTCCCTCACTTTCTCTCAAGAACCTAAAAACCTCCAAGCACCCAAACTGCCCTGGAGCCTCCACAGGTGCTCCAGGGATGAGGTCAGTGCAAGGCCCCAGGAGCCCCCAGAAAACCCCTCAACAGGAGAAGCCAGAGGGGGAAGGGAGGCTGAAAGAAGAGGAGATTCTGCTAAATTATAAACCGCTCTTTTTTATGCATCTTTCATGCACAGCACATAAATAATGGAGCAGGAGAGCCCGGCGTGCCGAGCTCGCTCACGGGAGGATGCGGGATGGAAGGGGGGGAGGAATAAAAGGGATGCAGGATGGATGGTGGGGAAAGATGCGCCCAAGAGCCCGAGCCGGGCATCTCGCGGCCGTGGATGGCCGGGAGATGATGTTCTGAAGGAGGATTTAAGGATTAAACTGGCCGCGGGGCAGGAGTTTATTGCATACATTATTTAACAGATGGCCCAACGCAGGCGGCCGGCTGCCTGCGGTCTCCCCGGTGACCTTGGCTGGGAGATGCCGGGGCTGGGAAGGGAGCCTGGTGCCATCACCCTGCTCCGGTTACAGGGATCAGAGGGAAAAAAAAAAAAAAAAAAAAAAAAAAAAAAAAAAAAAAAAAAGAAAGAAAGAAAGAAAAAAACCGGGAGCCAGCACCCAGCAGCTCCAGCGCCAAATCCCCATGGAAACGGCAAAAACCCCACCCAACCCTGGCCCATATGGGCTGCCTGCTTTGGCAGGGATAGGGAAAAAAAAGGAGGAAAAAAATAAAATTCATAGAAAAGAGGCATTTGCAGGTTTATTTGCTGGAGGGGATTTGGCAACTTTGGAGGAGCAGGATGCTGGAGGGGCCAGCAAAGGTCTCAGCGGCACCCAGAGCACTTGCAGAATCTCACTCCCATGCCCAAACACACCCTTTAATCCCATTTTCCCAGGGATTTTGACAGTGGGGGAAGGTGCTGAAACAGTTGCTCCCTCAGCAAAGCCAACCCTGACTCTTTACACCCAGAACCAAGGGGTGTTTTTATCCATCTCTAAATCCCCCCATTTCCCACAGGCTTTAAGGCATCAGCCCTTGGAAAACACCCGGGATGACACCCATGGACACCCCTTTTGGGGCTGGATCAGTGTCCCCACCACTCACTTTCCTCATCACTGGAGCAATAACTCACAGAAACCCCCCCTAAATCAAGGGCAGTGGGTTGCAGTGAGGGCAAAGCAGAGC
Organism: Serilophus lunatus; assembly: GCA_013399895.1. Lineage (NCBI taxonomy): Eukaryota > Metazoa > Chordata > Aves > Passeriformes > Eurylaimidae > Serilophus > Serilophus lunatus. The sequence continues at coordinate 57,006 of VXBA01002754.1, forward strand.
TGAGGGGGAGTGGGTGAGTCCCCCAAAGCTCTCCCCAAAAGGACGCCCATGTAGCAACTGCCCAAAATAAATATTCTCCTTTTCTTCCCCTCCTCCAGCAAAACTAGGGCACGTTAAACTAGGCCAGCACTCCTAAAGTAATTTATTTATCATGGGGGGGGGAGCAAGCAGGGACAGCATGGGCTGCAGAAGGGGGATGCTCCATCCTGCCCCCAAATACTGAGTTTTTTGGGAATAAAACAGATCAGTTTTTTGCCTCTTTTCTTGTTGAAAAATCACAATTACTCAGAAGGAGGCAGCTTTAGTGACCTTTGGTGGAGAAAACACGAAAATGGTCATTTTAATGGTATCAAACCTTTTTTTGATCCATTTGCTCGACTGTTTTCACTGTGTGGGGTTTGTGTTTTATATTGTGGCATTAGACAGAAAATATGCTTTAGAAAAATGGGTAAAGACATAAAGGAAATTTTGCTCTGCTTAAAACCTCTTCTTTTTCCACCCCTTTTTAACACAGGAATGAGGAACTAAACAGTGGATATCCAAAATCTCTCTGCCCATCCCTGCCTGGAAATGGGGCTGGCCAAGAGGGATTTGGGGTGCAGCACCTCCCTGCTGGATGCTTCCTCATCAACCATGGCCTTGGAGATTTTTAGGGGGCCTAATTTCCCTATGTCTATGGATTTCCCCTTGGGAAAAGGGCTCCTGGTGCTGTGGACCCAAAGTGTTTCTTGTTTGGGGGTTCTGAGGGATGTGGGTCCCCCATCCCTGGGCTCTTTGTCCCACAGCCACTAGAGGCCACTGAGGCTCTGTGATCCCGCCTGATTTATTCATGCAGGACATTTGGACACACATCAGCTCCCAAAAATCAGAGGGGGGAAATATATATAATGCACATAGACAGCAAAACTGGGAGCAAACAGGTTTGACCCTGAGGCATCCCCATCCCAGGACCCCACAGGGAACAGGGAAAGCTCTTCTCACCCCAAATCTGGTCGAGCCACTCAGCTGCTCAGGCCTGTGCTGAGCACTACAAGGATTTTTGGGAACCTCCTCCAAGCAAAGCATCTCCAGAGGAAATGGAAATGCTGCCCCACGTCCAGCAATTCCTGCTGGACAGCACTCGGAAGAGCTGGGATCGCCAGGAATTTTATGGAGGGATCAAGAAGACACTCCCAGGACGTGGCATTCCCCACCTTGGGAATATCCTGCAAGAAAATCCCTAAATCCCTCCTGCTGCTGCCTCGGGGAGCCTGGAAGAGGAGCTGCCTGTCTCTCCAGGCTCCTGATTTTCATTTCGACTGGAGTTAAAATTTTCTAGGATATTCTAAACAGCCGTTCCCACTAAAGAGGGAAACATCAGACATCTTCATTTATCCATCGCTCCAGGTGTCAAACTGTTGCATGACAATAACAAGTGGGAGACACCTCACCCAAAAATGAGCGAAATTCCACTCGGAGCCAAATGCAGCAGCAGATGCTCAAATAAAAAACAAACCTGAGACAGCACCAGGCTCTGGCAGCCCTGCCAAAGGAATAGTCAGTGTTTGGGGGGTGATTATATTTTTGGGGAGATTGGGATGCCTGTGCAGCCTCACATTTGGGCATTTCCAGACCCTCAGTGGGCAGGTGAGAATGGCCACAGCCTCCCCGGGGCTGCCCCACTTCCCAGCCCCGTTGGCTTTGGAAGAAGCTTCTCTGCCAGAGATTTTTCCAAGACGATTCCTCCCCTGAGTTTCGGCAGGATGTGCCTGTGAGAGCAATTGCCCCGTTAAATTCCTGTTAGCGATGCAACACCAGGGATATGAAGGGATATGAAGGAAATTTGGGCTCTCCCTTCACGCTACAACATTGCAACTATTAATATATATAATGTATATTGCGTGTTATTATATAATATTTAATATTACATAATTCATAAAATAATGCATTATATAATATATAAAGTTATCTAATATATATATATATATAAAATTTTGTAGAGATGTGTGTGACACCTGCACGAACCCTTTGCTGTGCAAATATCCCACCCTGCTCACCCTTTCCCGTGGGAAAACGGGAGCAAAGCAACTGTCAGGAGCATCTCCCGAGGTCCCTGGAACTTCATGCTGGAAACATCAGCCCCTTCCCAGGGTGGGGGAATAAAGGAAAATAACCAAACCACAAAAATAACCCCCCAAACTGGCCATGTGATCCACCACTCCGAAATACCCGGCGGTGAGTCACGGGTGCAGGGATGGGGCTGATCCAGCTCTGAGTCAGCCCAGGCACCCGGTGCAGGCTGTTTGTGTCCCCCCCCCCCCCCGCCCCCTGTTTCCCATTTTTGCTCCAAACCTGCACAAATATAAATAAATACTCCGTGACTCAGAGGCACGTGGTGGGGCTCAGCCCGCAGCAGCCCCTTCAAGCCACTGGAATTCCTGAGGGTGCCACAATGACAGGGCTGGACATGCCAGGATCCCACAAAAACCAGGCCTGGGAACCTTTGGAGTATTTAAAGTGTTTTTTAAAATACATATTTTTGGAGGGGGAAACACACACACACACACACAGGAGGTTCTCGCTGATGCCAGTGCAAGGAAACACTTGGGATTTTCCAGCTAGCTCTAATTAATTAGTATTTTCTCAGCTTAGCAGCGTTTTAAACACAAAGCACCAACTAATTCCCATCAGTCACAGACAGGGGAAGCCAATGCAGAGCACAGACCCTGCCCAGGGCGGGCTGAGGCCTCATGCCCGGGACACCACATTGCAAAGGGTGGTGGGCGTCGGTGGAACTGGGATGAGACTCAGCTCCCAGCTGGGTGCAATCCAGTCCCAGCCCTGCCCAAACCACAGCATCCTACAGCATCCCAAGAGGGATGGAAAACAGCAAGAGACAGAGCTGATTTGGGAGGAGGTGCCTTTGGAAAGCTGCCTTTGGGTTCTTCCCACTGGATCTGGGCAAATACATGGGAGGGAAAACACTTCATAGCTGGATTTAACCCCCTCCACGAGGTTTAACCTCCTGGGATGCTCCCGATGGGGTTGATCCCCAGCCTCATCCCAGGTTAATACACCATCCTCGTGCTGAAGGGTAAGGAAAGACAAAAGGCAGGATCAGGATGAGACCCTGGCAGCATCCTCAGCAGCCTCAACCAGTTTCCATGGCAACAGGTTTGGCCCCAGATCGGCAGTGGGAGCTGGGAATCAGGGACAAGGAGGGGACTCAGGGAGACCCCAACAGCTGAAAAAACCCCGAGGGTTTAATAACGAAAATCACTTTGCACCTCAGTGCCCAAGAAGTGGCTGTGGGGAGAGGCTGATGCTGAGCTCCCAGAGCTGTGACTCAACACAAACCCTCCCAGACAGCCCTGGCAGGGAGTCTGGGGAGTTGCCCCCCGCATCCCATCACCCCTGCTCAGCCCAGAGCCCCATCAGCCCATCCCAGTTGCATCAGCATTCCCAGTTTAATTCACAGCCCAGCTGGGACACCCGGAGCCCTGCTGCAGCCATTCCTGTCTCTAGCCAGGAGCAAACAGCCACAAGACCCCAAAGCATCCATCCCACAGCCCTGATCGCCGGGAAAACACACATCCAGGGAATGATCCGGAGGCAGCCGCCCACCCCCGCGGCCGTGCCGGCGGCTGCGGAACTGTTACACAAGGCTCCCGGCGCTTGCATAAGCAGCACCAGCGAGTGCAGCCTCAAGGAAAGAGGGAAAACGAGCGGGAGCCACGGCCCCGGAGCCGTGCCATGGGATGGCGTCCGTGGCTGGAGCCCGCATCCTGCAGGAGAGTCCCGTGGGAGGCACAATAGGGCATCTGAGCCATCCCTTAATCAGGTGATGTGATCCCCTGGAGCACTGACTGACCCCATCCCTTCACTATCCTTGCTGGAGAGACCCCACATAGCAGGAATTTAGGCTGTAACAGCTGGATAAAGGCTGCCAGAACCCCCAAAGCCAGCGAGCAGACTTAAGAAAGCCCCAGAAATCCCCCAATTTAATGAGCAGGGAAGCTCACAGACCTCTAGCTTTGTGTTTAAAACATCTGCAATATCACATCTGTACTCTGAGAAGATTTAGTGATTTTAACAATTAAAGGGACCCCCAAGAGGCTGCACACAGGGGGAACAAGCACTTGCAGGGCTCATGTGCATCCCAGCCCAGCACATACTTCTCATGGCAAAGATGGCACAAAAAAAAAAGAGAAAACCAGGAAAGGTCCCTGCACAGGAGGGGTTGATTCTCCTGATTGAAATGCAACCCCTAAAATCAGTGATGAAAAATCATAGGCACCCCCAGAGCTAAAGGAAATACTCATTAGTGATCCTTGGGCAGTGATTCCAGCTCCTTGAAGTCAAGGGGACAAATTTCCATCCTCCTTTATGAGGGGAATGGTCATACGGGGACAGCAGCCACCTCAAAAGCATTGGGACAACCAGGCACCCCAGACATGCAGCCATCCCTCCTCTGAGACCCCCCAAAACTTCCCTCTCAGAGTGAGCACAGGGAGGGGAAACAAACAGCCCCAAAAGACCCAAACCCCAGGTGCCTGAAGAGCTTCTAGCCCCAAGGTGAGGGTGAGATCATGTGATGGTCACTAAAAAACATTATTAAGGTGCTGCCCAGTGAACTGCTTGTGTAGGACCCCAAGAGCCCCCAAAGTCTCTGTTTTGTTGGGGTGCAGCAGAGCTGTGCAAGGTGGAGAGGGCGGAGTGTGAAATCACAGGGGGACCAGCAGCTATTTCTGCTCTGTGTCAGCACCCACTGACAGCACCCTGAAAGCACAGCAAAGCTCCAGGCGTCTCTTTTCCATGTGAAATCCACCTGTCCATGTCTGTGTTTCTACATTATCCCTGCAGGATTGCAAGGTGTGGAGCTCGCTGAGTTTGAGTGCAAATCTGGGGAGTCTGGGGCCAAAGTGAGCTCCTGGCAGGCACTGCTCCCGTGGGATCTGCATTTAGGCTCCCAACACTCCTCATTCCCCCTTATCTGATGGGCAGAAGCCTCTAGAAATCCCTTTTCCTTCCTTCTGCTCAGGGTCACTCTTTTTTTTTTCTTCCGTAATTTCTGGGACTTGGAGTGAGAGCCAGAAAAATGCAACTGATTGTGTAACATTTTGCTCAAAAAGCTTCTTAAACAGTCACATATTTCTATTGGATTTCCCTTGCCCTTCGCTGCTGATTACTGAAGTATTTATATATAAATAGAAGCTGTCTTCCCCATAATCTGCTTGTTTCTCCTAATTAAGTCGGGACTGTTCTCCTTGGGCTGCTCAGCCCTTGGGTTTTGGGGGTGCCCGCACCAAGCTGTGCTCAGTGAACCCAAATCTGCCGAATCTCAGCTGGAATTGCTTTTTGCCTCGTTCTAAACTTTATGAGCTCAGTATCTGCCCCATCCCCCCAACCCCCAGCTCAGGGAAGCGCTCAAACGTGATTTCTCCATCTTCCTCCCTCCTCTCAAAACTTTCCCCTAATTTATGGAACGTCTCGATTTGATAATTATTTTAATCATTATTACTCATCTTTCCCCTTTCTTCCCTCCCCTCAAAACTTCGTCCCGGGCCTGTCAATCACTTTAATAGCTGTTTACAACCTATCATCAAGTCTTGCATAACAACCACATGACTTCGCTCAGATGCCTCCGACACCCAAAAGCTGCCCCTGAGCTCTATTTCAGGAGCGATGGAGCCCACGGCACCAACCGGCTGCATCCCCCGCTGGCATGTCCGGGTCCTGAGAGGGGGAAAATCGAGGGCAAAAACACAACCCCGAAGCAAAACTCTTTAGTAGTTACTACAAGACAACCCCACGCTGCTCCCCAGCTCAGGTTTTGATGGGTGAGGGTTTGTTTGGTGGGCTTGGACGCACTCCCCATCATCTCGGGTAGCAGTCGCTCCGTTGCATCTATTTGGAGAGATCAGGAGGTAAAAGCGCCTGGAGCAGCCCCTGGATCACTGCGGATGCTCTCGGGGGGCTGCGGCTGCAGCGTGGCCTCTGCCCCCCACTCTCCTCACCAGCAATGGGACACACGCACACATATAAAAACATGGCAAATGCTGTTCGAAATCCCGTTTTCCAGCAAAGTTCTCCACCCCGAGGCATCGCCCGTCGGCGGTGGGTTGGCGGGGGACGGGGGCAGAGGCACAATCTGTGCTGGAACGGCTGCCAGCCCTTTTCGGCAGGCGATGGTTGGGTTGTGGGGCGGGGAGGGGACACGACGGCTCTTTTTTAAGCTCTCCCGTCCTCCCCCTCTCCCACAGGTTTCATAACCCTTCAAAACACGAAAAGGCTCCTCCGGTTCCCGGCTAATGAGCCCCCGAGGAGGAGGAGCCGTGGCAGGAGGGATGTTTGGCAGGAAAATCTCCCCATCGCGCCGTGGGCGCATGGAGGGGTCTCTGTGGGGTCTCCTTGGGCTCCCACCATCCACCGCCAGCCCCAGGGGTGCAGGTTTGGACCAAGGCTGTCCCAACCCGGCCCGTTCTCCCCCGAAAACGTCCCTTGACTCGATGCTGCCCAAGGCTGGGAAGTCTCTCCCTCTCTGTGCAAATATTTATTTGCACAGCGTTAAGGGCTTTATTTGTTATGCTACATCTGACAACTGTATCCAAACTAATTTCTCTTAATAAGGCACTTGCGGTCACCCTGGCAACAGCACCGGAGCACCCTTCCTTAAGGTTATGACTTAATGGGGTGAAAATCCCCTTGGATGCAAAGGGAATGCTGAGGGGGGCTCTCTGGAGATGCTGTGACTGGAGACACTCATCTCCCCTCCTTGGGAGACCCATTCCAGCCCCGGAGGTGGAGTCCAGAGGGGGAAAATTGGGCCAGAACTGTCTGGTTTTTGTAATATATGTATATATACAGAGGTCATCAAAAGCAGGAGGGAATTGAAGCGGGTATTTGCTTGCCAAGAAGAAAATAAGGGATGGCATATCTCCTACATCCTGCTTTGGGTTGGAAAACACAATGGCTGCTTTATTAATACCTGTAATTACAATGCTAATTAAGGAAGGTGTGGGATGAAGGCAGGATTTTGGCATCCTCACAATGACCCAGGTGACAGGGTAAATTGCTGAAAGGTCTGACAAGAGAGAGATACAGCAGCAGGAATTCTCTGCTCCATCTCTGCTTCACTGAAGAATTAAAACAAATTTCCTCTGTTTTTAAAACCCTGAATCCATCAGTTTACAGAGTGCTGTGCAATTTGGGGTTTGCAAAATCCAGCTCCCCAAAACCCAAAGGAACTTCTAACCCTCTGAAATCCAGATCTAAACTTATGCACGAAATTAGGATGGGATTCTTTTGGGGAATATTTTATTGCACAGCCACGCAATGCTCCAGTTGGGGTGACCCTCCAAAAACTCACCCCAAAAGAAAGGACTCACACTGGGAAGTCAAGCAGGCTGTGATTTACTGGGACAACAACACTTCTGCAACACAGAAACAACACAACAGTGCTGAGGCACCTGGCCGGCAAACCTGCAGCACCACTGAGCATTGCCATGCTGGGGACCTGGAGAGGTGACACCAGAGCAGAGGCTGGAGGGATGCTCATGGTTCTGGGGACCTCAGAGAACTCACACTGGGAGCAGAAACAAGAGGAATCCTCCTGGGGGAGCCCAGAGAGGTGACACCGAGAAGAGAGACCAGAGGGATGGATGCTCATGGTCCCGGGGACCCTGGAGAGGTGACACCAGAGCAGAGACCTGGAGGGGTGCTCATGGTCCCCAGTTTCCCTCCTGTCTCCCCCCCAGACATGCAGACACACGACAGAAGCCTGCTGGGACACGGCAAGGCTGCTCCAGCCACGGCACGGAGCAAAGGGCAGCGGGTTCTGGATGGTCTTCGCAGGCATCGCGGAGACAGCGACGTGTGATTCCCTCTGGTAGGCACTTGATCCTTCAATCCCAGGCGCCCCTGCCCTGTCTGTGGAGCTCCGAAGGCACACGCTGGCTGCAAGGGGACTCTCAAACGCCCTCTGGCATCACAGAGGGGCTGAGGGAGCCCAGCACCGTGTGGATGTGATGGGATTTGGTCCCAGCCTCCGACTGGACCTTCTGTCTGTGTGGCTGGGCTCGACCCTCCTGGCTGCATCCTCCCTGCTGTGACAAGCTGGGCTGCTATTCGGAGGGTCATTCTCAGCTCGGATTCCGTTTGATCCAAGAGAAGAGCATGTTATCAGGTGTTAATCTCCTCTGGAAGCCGTCTGAGATGGCAGGAGCCAGGCAAGATCCTCAGGAGAGCAGGGAGTCAGAGCTGAGGGGCTGCAGCAGGCGTTTGGCAGTGATTTGGGACTGGGGAGAGGCAGCCAAGCAAGGGCAGGGCAAGTGGAGTAGGCAGAGAGATCTGCTCTGGGAACCAGAAGGAACCAACATCAGAGGGAACTGCTGTAGCTGAAAGTGCTGCTCCAGCTGAAAATAAATAGCAGGAGCAGCCAGAGGTTCACTCCCAGGACTAAATCCCAACTGCTGAGTGCAGGATTTTGCCCCGGCTGCTCCGTTTTGCAGGGTTTGCTCTAATAAACACACACATCTCTGCAGCACAGGAGCTGAGCTCCTTGGAGGCATTTCCTTCCGGATGGATCCCTGCTCCTGCACGCCCAGCAATCTGCCCGAGCCTCCCTACACGCTGCCTGGGTTGTAGCACAGCAGGTTGAACTCCAGGTTTTCATCCCAGTGTCGGAGCAGCACAAAGAGCTGCTGGGCTGCGGCTTTCACCGTGGCCAGGCTGGATCCCTCCGGGAAGTCCTGCCCGCTCAGCCACAGGCTGGCTTTGGCAGCCACCAGCTCCCACTCGATGAAGTAGGAAGCCGAGCTGTGCTCCAGCCAGGCCAGAGCCACCGCCGTGGCCCAGAGCATCCCCTCGGGCTCCGTCTGCCGCTGCAGCTCCGCGTGGAGGAGCAGCGCCTGCACCTCGGAGCTGTCCGTCTGCCCACTGCCGGCTTCCCACTCTCCCAACGTGCTCTCCGGGGAGGAGAAGCGGCGGATGGTGATGGCCGGGGGGGACAGTTCCTTCTCAGCTTTCAGGGCTCTGGAGATGCTCTCCACGGCGCTGCCCGAGAAGTGCCGGAGGCGGCCGGTGTCCTCCGTGTGGCTGCCGGGTCCCTCCGCTCCCCGAGGCATGTCTCTGGCTGTGGGACTCTTCCCGTGCCCATCAGGGACCAAGAGCTGCTGGCTGGGGCCGAGTTTTTTGTGCTCCGTGGAGGGACTGGTCTTCTTGGTGCTGTAGGAGCTGGAGGGGCTGAGGGACAGGCGGTGGCAGGCGAAGGGCGACGTCCACTTCAACTTCTCCATGGGGATGTTGACGGCATCACAGAAGGCAGAGTTCAGGAGAAAGGCACCACAGGCCAGCTGCAGGGACACCTGCAAGGGGTGGTGGGCACACAGGGAAGGCTCTGAGTTATCAACCACTTGTGGGGAGTTCAGGAAAAAGGCTTATGTGAGTGGAACCGCTGAGCAGAGCAGACTCTGAGCAGACCACTGGATACGGTTGCCAGAGACGGCGAGGGGAAAGATCTGAGGGGATCCTCCCTCTGCTTGCCTGCAGTGACCACACAACCCCAAGACCCAGGAAGGAGCTGCTCACCAGGGGAAGGTAGTCCACACTCTCATTGTCACCTTCAGAGCCAACTTCACTCCCTCTGCTTGGAGATTTACTCATGAAGCCTTTGGCAGCTCGAACCAGCAGCCTGGTTTTATTGAGGGTCAGCCTGCAAGAGGATGAAGAGGTGGGTATAACATCCATGCTCCTGATGCCCACCTTCCTCTCCAAAAGCCACCCCTGGTCCCCTGCCACTGGTATTAACTTGGTCCCAGCTCTGGCCACTACCCCTGGGGGTCCCTCCTCTTCTCCTCACTTGTGTTCACATCAGGCCCATGGAGACGTAAGGCATCTACTAAGGTCAGAGGAAGGTCGAGTTGGCTCATACCTGGCAGCAAAGAGCCTCTCGATGGATTTTTGGGCTTGTGCAGAGGAAGCAGACAGGCTCTGGAGTGGCCCTGGGAAGAAACAGAGCTGGGGGTAAACAAGCTGCTACAGGAGAGAAAAGGGAGCAGAGCTGATGTGCTGGGACACAGGGTGGCTTGTTCAGCTGCTGGGTCTTCGGCAAAATCCTTCCTCTCCCCTTGCATCATTTTTCCTACTTGGATAATAAAACTCCCACACCTCTTAAAAACGAAACTGAGACAGATTTATACCAACAGTCCCATAAGGCTCCATCTTTTGCACCTTGGATTGAGCAAGATCTTGATCTCACAAGCTCAGCAGATTATAAAGTTTTTTTAAAAAAACCCTACAAAATTCAGCAGAATATTTGGTGAAGAGCCCAAATAATGACCTCGGTGCACCTGCACCCTGGCAAGTGCCAGAGCTCCTTCCCTACCTTCAGGGAGATGGCAGCGCTCCCAGGCAGAGGAGGAAGGGGTGCTGGAGGGGGACAGGCTGCTCTCCTCAGCATCTGGAATGGAGGAGCCACATCAGCAACAGCACCCAGCTGAAATCCCTGTCGTGCCACCACCGCTCTCCCTCCCCACGGCATCATCAGGGGAATGAGCCTCATCAGGGCCACGTTAATTCAGCTGCAGCTCTGACAGTGCCAGACAAGGTCCAATCCAACTCGTCTTCATTAGTGGAGGATTTGGTGACAAGCAAGTGTCTCACATCCCCTTGCTCTAATTAAACCCCTTTCATCCCTCGTGTTATCCGTGTTATGGCTGCCAATTAACTTCCAAGGATTGTCAGCAGCACGACCTGTGATTTGGGGGATTCAGGGTAAATCGTTGCTTCTTCCCCATTTAAGGAGATGAGCTCCAGCCAGACTCGTGCCTGGTGAGCACCAATTCCAAAGAAAGAGGCACAATTAAAAAAGATCAGAGAAGCTGTCCCAAACCACTGAGATCTGAAACACCAGGGAGGAAAAAACCCCAGGGAATCTTACTCATGCTGTAAAATCCATCATCTTCATTCTGGCCACAGGCTGACTGGGCACGTCCAGGGGAAAAGCCACGATGCCTTCTGTTTCCTGAGCTCAGGCTCCTCTGGGTGCCTTGTTTGGATGCAGCTCCTTGGCACGGGAGGAAGGAATGGCCAGTGTTAGACAGGGACTGGCACACACACGATGGCAACAAAACCACAGAACGGTGAGTTTGGTCAGGAATTGTAGTGACAGGACAAGGGTGAATGGCTTCAAACTGAGAGAGAGCAGGTTTATACTGGATATTGGGGAAAAATTCTTCCCTGTCAGGGTGGGGAGGCCCTGGCACAGGGCTGTGACTGCTGTGGTTGCCACATCCCTGGAAGTGTTCAAGGCCAGGTTGGATGGGGTTTGGAGTAACCTGGGATAGTGGAAGATGTTCCTGCCCATGGCAGGAGGTGAAACAGGTCGGTATTTAAGTTCTCTTCCAACCCAAACCACCTTGTGATTCTTTGGGCATCCAGGCATAGAAGTAAACCTTTTCCCTGGCCATGGAAAGAGGTTTTTGCCACCAGGAACTCGTCTGATGCCAAATTGAGTTGTGGATTCATCAGATTTGCTCAGAGCAAGGTTTCCCAATGACACCCTCCCTCCCAGGACAGCATTACACCCCAGGTTACCTGTGTGGGTGTACTGGACCAGGGTGGGCAGGTAGGAGCTGGTGCTCAGGTCCACAGGCACAAAAGCTGTGTACTTGCTGATGACATTACAGGCCTTGCTGGTGTGGACAGCGCTGAGCTGGTACCGCCGCCCAGACCCTGCCAGGGAGGGACACCAGGGTCAGACTCCATCCACCCCTTGGATCCACCTCCCAGACCCACATCCCTCTGAACTCTGCCTGCTGCTTCTTCTGCTCTTATTTTACACACCCAGATGGACTTCATGGAGGGTAAGTTTGACAAGATCCAGGGACATGTACAGAGCAGTGATGTGTGGCTGCTGTTGAACTCTCAGGGTTTGATGCTACCTCCCAGCTCCAGCTGACTAACTCCTTAAAAATAACCCTGCTGCCCGATGTGTGAAGCAGAGGAATCATAGAATCATGGAATATACAGAGTTGGAAGGGACTCACAAGGTTCATTGTGTCCAACTTCTGCTCCTAAAGAGCTGGAAGGAGCATGAACTCAGGCACATTAATGTGCAGAAACAGAAGAGCACAAGGCAGCGGGAGAGGGGCTGTAATTCGGGAATTACACGAGACATTCCCTAGTATTTCACCACTTTCAGCTCTTGTTTTAACTCCAGGGACTGCTAGGCTGCTGGAAAGGCCCCCCAAGGCCAGGCAGGGTCTGGCTGCAGCCAGCAGTGCATTACCGTGCTCGATTTCACACTCCTTCTCTGCGAGCTGCTCCAAATCCCGGATGACCGACTTGGCTGCCAGGTGGTGGAAGGTCTCACTCCACAGGTCTGTGTCACCATCCCCTTGGCTCTCCCGCTCCCGGAAGAGAGGGCGGATATCAAAGGAGACTTCCCACTGCACGGGCTCGTTGTTCCTCAGCCCCTTCACCACCGCCTTGCAGAGGGTCCCGGGGGAGCGCGGGGAGCCGCAGGCAGCGCCAACATCCACGTCCTGCGGCTCCCAGTCGGAGGGGAGCTCCGTCTCAAACGTGAGGGACGGATGCTGGGCAGACTCTGCAGAGAAGGGGAGAGGCGGATCATTAATCACATCCCCGGGAGCTGAATTCCCCACTGCCACCAAGAAGCCATAATTAATCCTTCCTAATTTTCCCGTGGTGGCGCAGAGCGCGAAGCAACGCCCCCAAACCCGGGCACAGCCAGGCGGGGCCGCTGCCCCTCTCCCAGTTACCCAGGTCCCCGGGGCTCCGGCTGCCCGATGAGGACCGCAGGCTCCCGCTGGCGTCAAGTGCTTCCAGGCCCCTTCCCGAGGTTTGCTGCAGCCCGTCCGGCACTGGGGGGGAGTTGGTGTCGTGGCAGAAGGACACGCAGCCGCGGTGGAGCAGGGACGGGCGCCGGGCACCTGTGCCACGGATCCTGGTGGCAGAGCCATGAGAGCTGGATGGGAAGGGCTGAGAGCAGAGCAGATGTTAGGGCTGGACTCGGCTGCAGCTGATGGCACAGACACGCTCTGTCCCCTCTCATCCCATCTGCTCCCTGCACAGACCTGCTCTGTTCTGTCTGATCCCATCTGCTCCCTGCCCGACCCCAGCATGGGATGCAATCCTGCACACACACGAGTCCTTCCCTCTCTTGCCCAGGCCTGTTGGGATCCATGCCCAGATCCGTGCTCTGTGAGACCTGCAGGGTGTCCATCCCCAAGGGACCCTGGCCCTAGGGGCTCCTTCCCCAGACAGGCAGAAGGTGAAATATGATTTTCATCTCTCCAGACATTTTAATGACTTCACTTGGGAACCAAAGGAAAGAAGAGAGACAGAAAGATCAAGGACCAGTTGCTTAGTAACGAAAGGAGAGAGGAGCAGGGGATGGGAGAAGGGAATTTTTATCTTTTTTCTTTTTTCCTTTATGAGACTATTTCTCCACTTTCAGGAGACATGAATCCCCCACCCCAGCACCTCTGGTGTCACATCCCACACAGATGTTCCCCTCTGCAAGCTCTGGGTTTCATCCCCATCCCCAGGGCTGTGGGAAGGCCCCCTAAAATCGATAGACTCCCTATTTTCCTAGCACAGCATCAGTGGGGGACAGAGGTGCTAGAAAATAGTGGATCTTTGTGCTGGATGGAAGGATATTTTCTCTGGCTGACAGGCAGGACTATGACCTCCATCACCACCTAATTTTTGGTGCTGTATGATGCAAAAGTGTGAGGCAGGCACCTCAAGGAGCCACTTACCAAGCTAATATTGAGACATTTAAAAGCAAACTTCTCACAGAAGCCCTTGCCAGACATTTTCCATTCAAAATCAGCTCCTTCTCCTGCCTGAGCTTTCTTCCCAGCCAGAGGAAGCCAGCTGGGAATGGAGATGAGGGTTTAAGCTGCCCATTGCTGGCACTGACCTTTCCTTCTCAGCACGGTGCGAGTGGAGACCAGCTGAGGGCTCGTCTTCACACCCCTGAAAATGTCAAGCCCTGGCAGAAGGACTGGGAGCTGGGAGAGCCACTGGGAGCCCTGGCAGCGGGAGGGAGAGCAAAACCAGGCTGCATTTAATTAAGAGCAGGATGGATGCTGTTAACCATTTGCTGCCCTCCAGAAGGGAGTCATTTCCAGCCCTGCCCTCACAGCAAGCATTCCAGTGGGAAGGAGGATGCTCTGGGAACCTGAGCGCAGGGAAGGTTATTGGTACCCCTAAAACCTGCTTGGCCTTGGTCATGGATGCTGTTCACCACCCTCACTGCTACAGCTGGAGGGCAGAGGTCTCATCCCTCTCTGTGGAGCACAGGCTCTCCTCCCCCTTTGCCCCCTGATCTCACCTCCCACCCCTCACCCACAGATCTCAAACCCACAGCTGGAGTGAAACAAAAGCCCCAGACATCTCTCACTCTGAGTTTCCATGGGAACACAAGTGCTGCTGGTCCTCCCAGCCCTGCAGATGCTGATTGCAGAGCAGAGTATCCCAGAGATGCCAAGGATGGGAGAAAACCATCCCTTATCCTTCCCATAGATCAGTTGTAAAATCTTCCCAAATTCCACCCGCTGCAGGCAGGGGACATAACTCTGCTCAGCAGATGTATCATCACACGTGTCCACCTCTCAACCCACTGCTGCATAAGGCTGTGGATCCAGCTGGGAACCTGCTTTGGCACTGAATTCCTTTTCCCTGCAAGGCACACAAGTGCTACAGCCCCTGCAGAGAGTTTGAATTCCAAAATGTAGGGAGATCAGAAGGATCAGAGGAGCAGCAAGGTGAGGCACAGGCCACCCAGGGAAAGGGAGAGGAATTTAGCAGGGGAAGAGTGGGCTCCCATGGGGAGGGACTGCCATGGAATATCAGGATGGCACTCTGCTCCCTGCTTGGCTGGTTTCCCAAGTGTTTGTGATGTGCTGCAGAACTGTATCTATATATCTATATATCTATCTAATCTTAAGGCTACTGTGAACCAGGCTCTTTCCCTGGCTCTGATATTTTCCTGCTGCTCCTTGCTGGCTTCTACCTGCAGGCAAAGGCTCTCCAGGGATCACCTACCTGGAAATCCACCTGCCAGGGCTCGGGGCTGACCTGCTGCAGGTCCTGCAGGTGGGTTTTCCGAAGGGGGTTTTTCACCAGGGCCGTGCCAGGATCACTGGCAGTGGGCACCTTCCTGCCAGGCTTGTGGTCGGCGATTTGGGTGGTGCTGTAGGCCCGTCTCCTGGAGGAACCCTTCACATCCATTCCTGAGTGTGGGAGAGAGGATCAGGCAGCACCATCCCCCCTTGGCCCACAGTGGGAGGCAGGGAACCCACCCCACGGTCTTTCGGGGTCTGAGGGGGCCACACTCAGCCCTGCAAAGTTTTAATGAAACAACAAAAGGAAATGGGAACGCTCAAAATTCCTGGGGATGTCAGGAGAGCAGGCTGGGGAGGTTTTGTCTGAGCAGTTTTCAGACAGAGAAAGCCTGACTGCATTTCCCCAAACCTCCCTGGAGAAGGCAAAGGGTTTACTAATGAAATTTAATTAGTGCAGACACTCTCCTGTCAGAGCAAGAGTAAAATTTGCCTTGGAAAGACACGATTTCTCATTGCTTTTGACAAGTTTGAGGGGATGCACAGCACAGCTCCTCTCAGAGTACACGGGAAGAACATCCCATGAGTAACAGAGGCTTCCCCAGCTGCTTTGTGCCACATGCTGCTGACACAAACACCCAGTCAAACCATGGTGGGGAGGGGACAGGGCTCTGGATCCATCCCCCCCTCTCCTGACTGGGAAGCTGCTCTGCAGGTACAGGGATGGTCTGGCAGAGCTACCCATTTGCTCACTCTACTCCTTCACACACCACTTGGGAAGCTTGTAAATAATTGTGTGGTCAAAGCTAAAGCTGCTTTGAAAATCTCCAGGGAACCCAGCTCAGCACAGCTTCCCTTGATTTCCTGACAGGTTTGGATAAAACATCCAAACCAAACAGACTCTCTCAAGCCTCTGGAGATCTGTCAAACCTCCTGCAAACTCCTCGGACTCTTTGCAGCAGAAGGCACTTTTTTGTCAGAGAAGTAAACTGGGGGAGCAGTGGCAGGAGCTTGATTAGAGAGGCAGGGGCATCACACCCTCGCGTGGGCAGAGGGAACTCTGACCCGTGTCCGTGTCCGACTCTCCCCCGGGATCTCTGCCCACCCCCAGGTGGTCGGGGGAGCGCTCGGCAGGGCAGGAGCCTTCCGAGTCTCTGGAGTGGTTCCAGCTCTCCACGCCTGCTCCCTCCTCCTGGGAGTGAAAGAAAACGGAGCTGCCCGACTCCTGGGAACGCATCATGCTGTAACGCCGCCGCTTGTCCTGGGGGAGAGCAGAGAGAGGGGACAGATCCCAGCACCGCCTCCATCTCCCGGCTCCCAGCACCCCTATCCAATACTTGTCCCCAAAGTCTCACCCACCATCTCCCTTAAGGACAGAGTCAGGAAGAAGGAGACACCTCCTGAACATGAACGGAGCTGAGACTCTTGTGTACACATCTCACAGCACACTCCCTCTCCTCCCCCCCATGCTCCTGGGACAGCCCAAAATTCCCAGGACAGCCTCATGGACTTACGGATCTGGGGTTGGAGAGGTACAGGGAGGTGTCACAGATGACGCTGTAGCCAACCAGGTGGTCACCAGGGAAGAGGCAGCTGGTGCTGACAGGGGACACCAAGACCTCGGTGCTCTCAGGAAAGACCCACTCCACGGACACGTCGCTCAGGACCGGAGCCATCGCCTTCTTCAGACACCGGATCATCTGAGGCAGAGAGCAGAGGGGGAGGCTGAAGAGCAGCTGGATGCTGTGTGTGCCATAGTGCACGTGCTGGGGGCTGCAGGGAAGGGGAACATTTCCTCAAACAAACCCAGCTGCTGATTCCCACCCTCTCCTGACAGCCTGCTCCCCCTTTGGCTACTCTGACACCCATCCCAGCACCCTCATCTCCTTGGCATGGTTATCCTTGGCAGTGTTGGGGCAATGGTTTGACTTGATGGCCTTAGAGGTCTTTGCCAGCCTAAATGACTCCATGATCCCATGATTCTTTACCCAGGGCAGACACTGACGGAGCACGGGGCTGATCTCACACACACTGCCAGCTCAGAGCAAGGTGGAAGTGTGTGGCCAGAGGCATCTTGCAGCATCCCCTGCTCCCCTCCAGCACACAGGAAAAGCTGTTCACCATCACTTTTCCAAGCCCCAACCCTGTCCCGAGCCCTCACACACAGGGTGACAGCCCTGATATTTTTGGAACAGCTCCTTGCTGGCACAAGCCACTGCTGGAGATGAGCAGTGCTCTGCCAGTTGCATACGTGGAGAAGACCAGTATCCGTGAATACCTCATGGACAAACCTACCAGGGAGCCATCCATACGATCTTCCCTGCACACCAGGGGAAGTGAACATCAGATTTAGAGGCAGCAACAGCTCAGATATTCCCTATTGTTCCCTGGTTTTTCACAGGCTCAGGAAGACACACCAGGCTGCGTTTTATAAGGCCATTAATTGATGCCTCAGCCTGCTGAAGGCACCGAGCTGCACAGCCTGCAAAGCTCTTATTAATAGCTCGATAAAAAAACCTCTCCCTTCGCTGTCTTTGCTTTTAATTTACATCAGAAACGTTGATGCCGTTCTGTCTTAGAGAGGTTTTTGTGTGCTCTAGGTTCCTGCAGGGTGGGGGGGGGGATTGGTGAACCTCCTCCTCGTGAGATCAAGCAGGCAGGAGCTGGCTTTTTAGAGATACTCGGGAGCTAAAGACCCAATCCTCTCTGGGTTTAGTGATGCCCCGGGTGACAGGCCGGACACTGTGCTTTCACCAGGGGACACAGCCATCCTTATGCCGAATTTGAGGCACATGAGTTTACCCTTCCTGGGGAGAGTGGAAATGAGCAGGCTTCAAAGCCGGCTTAACAGGCAAAGCTACGGCAGCGCATTCCTTTCACCCGAACCCCGGGTCCCTCTCGCCTGAGCAAAGCCAGGGCTGAGCGTGACTTCAAAACTAATTGGCTGCTTTGATGCCGGTCCCTCTGCCCTCGCCGGTGTCTGAGGCAGCAGCTGCCTTTGAAGCCGGAGCTGCTCTATCGCGGCTATCGCGGCTCCCCAGCCCCACTCCGAGGGTGAAACACATCCTCCCACTCCCTCCGACAGCCGGAGATGGAGATGCTCTTTCATCTCCTCCCGCTCGCCCACCTGCTGCCGAGGGGGGAGGAGGGAAGGCGGCACCGGCAGGGGGAATAAACCCCTTCGCTGAACCAGAGCAGCGTTAGAGCCTCACGGGGTGGTCCCCGGGGAGCGGAGGGCTGTACCTTGGGCTGCAGCCTCTCCCCCTCCGCCAGGAACTCGGCGATGCCCCTGGACACGGCAGCCAGACCCCGGAGCAGCCTCCTGCAGGCGTTCGGGCCGATGCCGAAGCTGTAGCACCTGCAGAGGGGCAGGAAGGATCAGGATCGACAGGAAAAGTCATCTCCCAGCCCCACGCAGCTCACCCAGTGCCTGCAGGCAGAACCAGCCCTCTGGCTTTATCCCACTGCTATGTCCAAAGGGTAATATAACAGCTCCTTTAATACGTGGCTGACAGAAGGGTGGGAAGCCTTCCAGTGCCTCAAGGGGCTCCAAGAGAGCTGGAGAGGGACTTTGGACAAGGGGCTGGAGTGACAAGACAAGGGGAAATGGCTTCACACTGACAGAGGGCAGGGTTAGACGGGATAACAGGGAGAAATTCTTCCCTGTCAGAGTGGGGAGGCCCTGGCACAGGTTGCCCAGGGAAGCTGTGCCTGCTCTAACCCTGGAAGTGTCCAAGACCAGGTTGAACGGGGCTTGGAGCAGCCTGGGAGAGTGGAAGGTGTCCCTGCCCATGACAGGATGGAACAGGATGATTTTTAAGGTCCTTTTCCACCCAAATCATTCTGGGATTCTATAAACCAACAGCTCCCTCCTCTCAGCAGATCTCAAACCCCTTCTCCACAGACCACTCTTCTGCAGTGACACTCAGGGGCTTCCCAGCAAGACCCCAAGCCCTCCTCTCCTCTGCAAACACAAACAAGCTGCTTTGCTGCCAGTTCAGCTCTTTTCCCTGCTCTCTGTGGTCAATAGTACTAAAGATCCAGTAATGACCTCTGCTCGCAATTAAACTAAACATTTTCTCACAGAAGGAGGATCCGACCAGGCTCCCTGACTCCCAGCTCGGTGAATCAGGATTTGGTTTGGGCTGAAGGCTGGAAGTCAAGCCAGAACTCAAGCAGGGAGGGCAGTGCCTGATGGGGATGAATGTGGCAGGAAGCCAGGAAGATGGGGATGGGTGGGATACAGCCTTTGGCCAAGGCAGTGGATCACTGAGAGAGAAACCACCTTCACCAGCAAATTTCTTCTGCACAAGGGGCTTTTCTCTTAGGGGTTTTTAATCCTCAGCTGTCTGCAAATCCTAGGCCAGGCTCACACTCCTTTTAAATGAGGCTCTGATCTTCTTTTGAGATGGGCCATGTACACAAAATCCTGCCTTCCAGGGTCACCTGAGACCATGCTCTAACTGTGATCACATTTATCCCACCCCCACACCTCCTTAAGAGTGAGGAGAGGGATGACCTGTACAGCTGAGAAGCAATTAGACCTCCATGTAGTTAAAAATCCACAGAGCAGCTTCCCTAAGACCCGAGAGATGGGATAGGATTCAGGATTTCTTATATTTTTCTTACGTTTCATGCCCCTTAAAGAGGCAGAGGAGAAACCAGAAGAGCCTGTGATCAGGGCTGGGGAGCCAGGCTGGGAGCTCGATGCACACATCAGCTGCTTTTTACATTGCTCCCTTTCAGCATATTCAGTTCTGTACAGCCCCATCCTGGAAGCAGCTGGGCCAGCCCCAGATGTGTTTAAAAAAACCCCAAATGCTTAAAAAAAAAAAGGCAAGGAAGATTGTTGGCGTGTCAATCTCTCCTAGCAGGAAGCATCAGACGAGAGCTGTGAAGTTGTCAGCTCAATTATCCTGCTTTTGATTGTTTAAAAAGCATCTGAACTTCTGGGATCCGTTCCAAACCCTTTGAGGTTCTCCCATGGCTCACAGCAGCAATCCCTCCTGCCCGTGCCTCTGAAAGTGGGTGAGATGGAGCTGTGGCCAAGGAGAGGCACATCCCACCCTGTGCCAGGATTCCAGCCCTGCAGGAGTGAGCTCTCCGTACCTGGTGGAGCAGGAGTGGTTCCTCAGCAGCTCCAGAACCTTCCCCGTGTTGCTGACGGCCCCGTCTGTCAGCAGGAAGAGCAGCCGGGGGTGGCCCCTGTGGATGGGCTGACGGGTGACCCACTTCAGAGGGGACAAGATGTTGGTGCTGCCCATGTCAGCCTGGATCCTCCCGATGCTCTCGCAGGCGAGGGCCA
This sequence comes from Serilophus lunatus, assembly GCA_013399895.1. Classification (NCBI taxonomy): domain Eukaryota; kingdom Metazoa; phylum Chordata; class Aves; order Passeriformes; family Eurylaimidae; genus Serilophus; species Serilophus lunatus. Next base: position 77,382 of record VXBA01002754.1, read on the forward strand.
GGCTCTCCTGCCCAAAGGAGCAGGGGAGTCATCAGCACCAGCTCCCTGCAAGCATCCAGGGGCACCTCTGCTATGGAGACAGCCTGAGGGAGTTGGCCTGGAGAAGAGAAGGCCCTGAGGAGACCTTAGAGCCTCTTCCAGTGCCTAAACGGTCTCCAGGAGAGCTGGAGAGGGACCTGAGACAAGGGCCTGCAGGAACAGGACAAGGGAAATGGCTTCACTCTGACAGAGGGCAGGGGTAAATGGGATATTGGGAAGGAATTGTTCCCTGTGAGGGAGGTGAGACCCTGGCACAGGGTGCCCAGAGTAGCTGTGGCTGCCCCATCCCTGGAAGTGTCCAAGGCCAGGTTGGACTGTGCTTGCAGCAACCTAGTCTGGTGGGAGGTGTCCATAGCAGGGAGTAGAAGCTGGATGTTCTTTAAGGTCCCTTCCAACCCAAACCGTTCCATGATTCCATCTTTCTATGAACTGTGGGCTCACTCACCTCACAATAAGCCTGGCTGGTGGGAAAGAGGGTCTTGAAGGTGGATCCAAACCCAATGACGTTGAAGAGACACGTTGGCATCAGGCTCTTGAGAAGGACCAGCAGAGCATCCTGCAGATGTAAAGCAAGGAGACATCAGCACACCAGGGCTCTCCCTGGATGCCCCAGTAAAAGCTCTGCCCAAAGCCATGCCACCTCATTTCCTCCTTCATCTGACAATAAACCAACTATTTCCTTCCCATGCTGTGTAATGGGGACACTGCTTTTCCCAAAGTCCCACAATGATATTTGGGACACAATGCAGTGAGGAAAAGGGGGAGTTTTGAAGGGGGGAAAGAAAAAAAAAGAAAAGACAAAGAGCTGAACAAATTTTTGTGTTTGTTTTTAAGGGATTCAATTTGTGCTGGCAACACGGTGCTGCAGCACAGAGCTCGTGGGTGAGAAGCAGAGTGTGAAATTGAGAAGTGCGACACGCAATGCATCTCAATGCCTAAACTTGCAGAAAATAAATAAACAGCTCCAAGTTACACAAAAGGAAAAGCCTCCCCCATCCCCAATTCTCTTGTATTCATAGCTGGCTTCAATTAAAATAACTGGGAGACGACAGTTTTAAGCTATTTTCTTTACCAGAGGTGGTTATCTAACGTGCCTATTCCTGGGCTTTACATAAGGGAAGAGCAACTTGAACTGTCATGGGCATTTGTGATGCTTGTGGACAAGTCCAGGACAGAGCTTGTGAGAGCAGCCACTGGGTAAGAGCTGCCCAAGGAACTCTTGAGCTTAGAGAGGCAATTCTGTGGCAGAAGAGGAGGCCAATTTAAAGAAAAGTGTTTATTTAAAGCAAAATGTAAAGCAAAGTGTTCAGGAGCAGCTTGGTTCTATTGAAATGCTGATCAAGGCAGACTCCTGCCAGTCTGCCGAGGGCAGCAGAAACCCTAGAGCCAGTCCCAGGAGGAGCTGCCAAGGTCAGAGGAGCAGGAACAGCCTCCTTGTGTCGTCCTATGCAGTGGTAAAAACCAAGTGACCACAGAGGATGGGTACACAGAGAATCCCCCTGCCTGGGACCAGCAGGGAGGTGCTGCCAGGTCACTCCAACTCCTGATCCCTGTAAGACTCACCAAGGCAGAGCTGGAGCACTGAAAATCAGTGGAATACAAGAGCAGGGCTGCCCTTTAACGGGCTCTGGAGTTACTTTAATCCAAGCTGTTATCTCAAACCTACAGGGATATATTTATACCACTGCTCCCAGATGGCTCCTGGGATGCTGCTCTTCCAGATTTCAGCACTGACATCCCAACTTGAAACTAATTATAAGGAGGAGAAGAAAATACAAATTTCCAAATATTTCTGTTAAAGCACTTCCCAGAGTGGGCAACTGATGCCTGGGTGCTGTTTCAGCAAGCAGGAAGATTTATTGCTTCTTATGGTAAATATTGATCTTGATCCTGTTGCACTCAATATCTATACAGCAGCTCAATAAGGAGGGATGTTTGCTTCCAGAAAAGTCAATTCCCAGTTATTAATGTAGTTTTGCCAGAGAGCCCGATGCACCATCACAGCCTGGCTCTTCTCCCTGGCTGCATCAGGATGGGAAAGGAACTGGCGGCAAGGAGTTTAAATCCCTGAACTTTCTATGCCAACTGCTTTGCCCAGGTGTCCTTCTGCTCTGCATGGGCCATCCCATCCCATCCCTGTGTGCATCCCTGTGGCTGCACAGATCCACACCCTGGATGGCTGGATGCATGAGGATGCTGAGGATGATGTAGAAGGCAAAATCCACCCAAACCCACTAAGAATAGACCCTTCTGTGAGAGATTTTTGTTTGAAAGGGGCAAACAAGGATGGGAGACTCAGAAGTGGGAGACTGGGTTTCTCCCATGAGGTATCTGTTCCAAAATCTTCATTATCTCCCCAGAAATGTTGTTCCTGAAGGGGAACAGCCTTTTTCCTGTTTTTACAGCCCTCCTTCAGATGAGAGTCCCAGTTCAGGACCTCTCAGAGAAGGGGTTTGTCCCTGGAAGGGTCCCCGTCCCCATGGGACAAACCAGACTCCACAGGGCTGCAGTGCCTGGCTATGCTGAGTTGGAAAGCAGAAATCCAGCCTGGAACAGAGATTGTCAAACTCCTAAAGGTGCTGAGAGGAGAGGGCACAACCTCAGAGATATTCTGGACCCTTTGGGAACAGCCTACATATCCCAGGGGACCTGCTGCAATCATCCTCATGCTCCCCAGCATCCCAATCCTTGTTGCCAGTGTCTGTCCTCCGGCAGTTCCCATGGAAACAGGAGACAGATGGGAAAGGAGATGTGTTAAAAGATGGACAAGCTCAAGAAGTGGGTGTGAATCTCATGAGGTTCAACAAGGCCACATTCAGGGTCCTGCATCGGGGTTGTTTCTGGGTAAGAGTCACATCTGGCAGGGAAACCTCAGGGAAATATCCTGACAATGCCTTTCTCCAGACCCTTTTTTATCCAGAGGTCTTGGCACACCTGCCATAACCCTCCACCAGGCTGCTGGTGTTCATTTGTGTTTGGAAAAGGGATGTTTCATGTTCAAACAGCTTCTGTGGACACACAGAAGAGCCTATCAGCAAACAGTCTCCTAAAGCATGGTCAGCATGTTGCTCCCCTTGGAGCTCTCTGGAGGTTTCTCCCCTAGACAGAAATCACCCAAAGCCCTCCTGGTTACAGGGAGAACTGGAAAAGGGATGCACAAAACGTGCCAGCAAGAGAGGGAAAGAAAACAACTTTGCATTTGATGTGCTGTTAGGAAGAAGAGGAAGAAAACAGTGGAGAATCAGCTTCTCTGCAGGTACCTAACAAGACCCACGGCTGAGATGACTAAAGCTACAGAGTATAATTACCCCCCATCCCCTCCTAATGAATGCTCATCAGCACTCAGCACCCCACTGCTCTCTAAAATTCATCCCTTGTTGACACACAGGCGTTTCCCCTCCCTCAGGGCACCTTGACACGCTTGATGTTCGTGCTGCTCATGCTCCTGCTCCGATCTACGAGGAAGATAAACTCTCCTTGGGCTTTCTGGAGGCCTGGCTGGACAGTCCTCAGGTCAGGGCAGAAGTTAAGCATGATGATGGGGTGGTGAGGGATGTCCTTGTTCAGCCGCTTCCTGATGATTTCTGTCTGCAAAGAAGAAGGATGGAGCTCGAGAGGTTGATTTTTGTGCCCCATTCCCTTCCAGGGGAATCAGAGCAGGGCTGTGTGCCTGACAGTGTAAGTGTGTGGCCTCCCGTGGGCCAGAATCTGCTCGTTCTGGCCTCAAAGGTGACAACAGCAAGGCTTAGGGTGTGTCAAAGTCATCCTGTCCGTATCTATGTGGGTAAATGGTTCCTGAAGGGGAACAGCCCTTCAGGAACACTCACACATTGCTCAGGGAGTGACTGCTGGAAGAAAGCCTAAATCAGGGACCATGGCACATAGAAAAGTATTCCATATCCCTGGGAGTGTCCAATGCCAGGTTGGAGAGGACTCGGAGCAACCTGAGCTAGTGGAATGTGTCCCTGCCCATGGCAGGGGGTGGAACAAAATAATCTTTAAGTCCCCTTCCAACCCAAACCATTCTGGGATTCTATGGAACAGCTGCACACTCAGATGAGAGCCTGGACAAGAAATCAAAAGACCTGGCCCTATGCAGTACTTTGCAAAGCTGATTCTCCAAACATTTCATTAGATCCTTCCCAAAAACCTGGTTCATTAGCACAGCCTTGCATCCCACCAAGGCACACTGGAGGTTTTCTCCACGGTCACTCATTAATGAAGTGAGAGATGCAGCCTTCACTTGCTGTGTTCACAGCTCTAATTCATTCCTGCTGCCTCTGGTTTGCTGCTTTTTCTGCCCAATCCTTTTATCACTTTTCTTTGCAGGGATTGAAAGGCTTTGGAGAGACAAACCAGTTGCTCCGGCCATCGCTCGATAGGAACCCGCACGCTCTGTCTCTGCACTGCACAGCTCTAACGGCTCTGCATTTTCCCTCCTTCTATTTCAAGTATTCATTACAAATGAGATAAAATTAACCTGGTGAAAGCATCTTGTGATGGGTTTATACTGTGCTGTTATGTGTGTATTAAACAGCCCTGGGTTCATGGCCTTGGCTGTTTTCGTGGGAGCTCTGGGAGCCCACATCACCCTGGCTGTGGCCTGTCATCCCTGGGTCTGAGGGTGAGAACGCTCCACAGAGCAGCTCAATCCTCAGCCTTTTATTTATTTGCCTTTTTTCTCCTCTTTCTGGCTGCTTTTCTCACTGGTTTCACTGGGAGTAAACCAGACCCCAGATAATCAGCTTTGTTTTCTCCAGCCGTGAGTCACATTCCTCGATCTAGGAGCTAACGACCAACCTCTATTTTATGCAACACACAAACACCAGCCCTTCTTTCAGCTCTGCTGCCCCAGTGCTGCTTCTCTGACCCTGTGAAAAGACAGGTCCCACTCACAGGAACAAGCCCCTCGCTGCCACCTCAGCTCTTGCTCATCCTCCTGCCTTTCCCTCCCATGCTTTGCAGTAGAAATTAATCAGACACTGGGAAATCAAAGGGCTTTTTCCATCCCCATTTCCCTCCAGCCATATTTTGTTTAACATTATTCCCAGTCCATCACATTTCAGAACAGAGGGATCTTTGCTGCCTCTGTCCAAGGACTGAATTGTGGTCCTGGACACACCCACAGCACTCCCTGGGATGCCCTTGGGGATTCACAACAAAAAATCCCGGTGTGATCGGGACAAGCTCATATTTTAGGATTTCTCATTGACTTTGGAGGGAATTTTTCAGGCAAACCTTCAGTAAAGAGCTTCAGAGCTGCTGTTACAGGTCAGCCAGAAAACACCTCCTCACCTCCCTTCCGTTCCCCTCCACCCATTATCCAATTACAGAAAACTAATCAGATCTTGTTGAGAAGGGTTGATTCCAGTGTGCATCCATCTCCACCACCCTGCAGCTGACAGCATCCAAGCCTTTTGCATAACAAACTGAGGGAGGAGAATTAATTATCATCTACTGCTTAAATTTCTGGGCTTAAATTCATTTAAGCTGAGAGGTGCCCAGTGTCCTGCTCTGAGAAGCAGCGATTCCAGCCCATCATCTACTCCAGATATTCCAAGCATTTCCTCCTCTCTCTGCAGTTCTTTCCCAGTCCTCCTGAGGAACAGGTGAGTTTCCTGCAGGGAAATGATCCCCCCCCCCCCTCCTTAGATAATTTGACATGCTAAAGAGACAGAAATAATTAGGGAGCATCTGAGGCATAGCGTGGGAGTTTCATCTCGTTCCACACTGAACACAATTAGAGGATCACACGCAGTCCCAGCCCTGTGAGAGGGAGCAGAGTGCAAAGGAAAGGAGAGGAGGGTTGACATGTCTCTGGCGAAGGGAGAAATCACAGCAGCACAGGGAGGCACCTCTGCAGCAGGCCCAGGATTTCTTCCAAGCAGGGCCCAGGATCAGGCATGTGGAGAAGGAGTTTGGAGGGAAGTGAGGATCTTTGGGCGCACACAAAGCTCTGGTGTGTGTAAAACAGGAGCTGACACTGTCAGCCCCAGGCTGTGGTCACACAAGCACGACCTGTGCCTTGGGGGAAGACACCCATCCTGGAGATTGAGAGGGCTCTGAGCTGCTCCCAGACACACTGAAGTGCTGGGCTGTCACTCATTCCTTCAGAACTGCTGGAAGACGAGGCACAAATCCCACCGCAGATATTTTTCTCTTTGCTGCTCAGCAGAACAAAGAGAAGTTTCTCCTACCTTGTCTTCAGTTCAGCTCATCATTCTAAGCAAAATCACTTCTTTCTGACAGCTATCCAGAAACAGTAAACATTTACTGAGCAATTAAAAGAATATTTTATTCTATGTCATTGCAATAATTATAATACCCTTAATGCTATCACAATACACCTCTCTAATTATGCTATGCTAGACTAGCACTAATTATACACACAATAACCATCTCAGAGCTCCTTCCACACTCAGTTTATCAGCAGCACTGCTGAATTCTCCCCTCTTCCTCCACAAAAGCCCCTCTCTGAGGGAGGATCCTGCAGAGCTTATCAGGACAGTGTAATATCTGGTGCTGGAAGCAAGGAATCATTTACTAGCTCAGCTCCAGTCCAGGGAAAGCCTCAGCTAACACCTGCAGCTTTTGTTTCTCACCTTTTTCTCGGCACTGGGGTCTTTCTTAGTGCCTTTAATGAAATCATTCTTCCCCTTCAGGTGTCGTTCATACTCTGCAGGTGTCATGTCACCTTCTTCCATTAAGATGTGAGGCATGTGGGGCTCTGGAAATGCAGAGAATTAAGTGAAAAACAGCCTTGGCTAAACTTGCAGTTTGGCAGATATGCAGGTTGAGAAAACAGCAATATCTGTGAGCTTGGGAAGCACGGGAAACCTTGAGAGAGACCAGCATTACCTCCTAAGGAAGCCTAACCCTGCCAGTATTTGCAAAGCCAGCGCTAATCCAGCTGTGCCCAGAGCTGCAGATGAGGATCTCAGGGAAGGGGCAAGGCCAGCAGAGGGTTAGCAGAGCCCACTTACCACTTGGGTGGATGAGGATCTCCACAGCTCTGTCGAAGGTGTGTTTGTTGGCCAGTGTGACCAGGATGCTCCTGGCTGAGCGAGCCGAGGGGTCGGCGTCTGCCCGGATCTCGTGTGTAGGGCTCTCAACTCCTGTGGGAAAGCCAAGGTGCTGTTAGGGATTGAGGATGGGGAACACCAGGGAGAAGAGATGACAAGGTGGCAGAGGACAGGAACACAGGTCAGCATCACCCCTGTGCTGGTATCTCCACCCCAGCACAGTAAACCTGGAAAATAAATTCCACACTGGAGGGAAGGAAATGAGGAGGAGTGTGGACATTGCCCTGAGGGAGTGACGAGCCAGCAGGGTGGCCCTGGTGCTCCTACCTGCCAGCAAGCATGGCCCCCGGATCTCCAGGTGGAAGCTGAACTCGTACTCGAAGGGGTTGGTGGCCTCCCTCTCCAGCAGCTGAGCCAGGCAGAACCTGCTCCCTTGCTCCAGGCTCCCTGATCCACAGAGGTGCTTGTCCCTGCCGGTGAGATGAGCCCAAATTAACACTGTGAACACGTTCTATCCCCCCAGGACTGCTGGAGGTAGAGCCTGCAGCAGCTCTGCAGCCACAGCAGGCTCCTGCTCAGCCAGCCCTGCGTCCCCCTGGATCAGTCCCAGCCAGAGTCCACCCCATGGTTTTCCCGTACGTTCGGAGCTGGTGGCTGGAAAGGCTGCTGCTGTTCTCCAGGCTGGGCTGGGGGACCCTGGGGACACACACAGCTGGCAGAAGGACCCTCACGGCCCCGCTGGGCAGAGTCTGCAGCTCAGAGGAGGTGCTGATGAAGATGGACACACTTTCCAGAGGAGGAATCATGCCCAGGTTAGCCACAAAAACAATCCTCTCCAGGTCCTCATCCATCAGGATCCTTCCTGCATGGAAAGAGGACCACACTAGGAAGAAGACAAGGTGTCACAAGCATGAGGAATGCTCTCCCACAGGCCTCCCACGACCCTCCAGCCCCGCATCAAACACCCAAGGCAGCTTCACTGCACACATCAGGATTCTCTAAAGAGCCCCAGCCCTCTGCATCACGCCTTTGGCTGCCCAGAAGCAGCAGTGCTTTCCAAAACCGATTAGACTGACATTTTTGGCAGGAACACAAGCACCACAACGACTCAGCCTTTCACACGGAGCCCCCTCAATGCCATGGCATACAACAGCCAGCCATCCCCTGCCACCTCCCCTTTCCTCTTCCCCTCCTTTTCTTCTCACACGCACTTAAAACACCCTCCACCCCCTCACCTCTTCCATCGGGGAGGCTGCAGCTGTCCAGGGAGGTGTCATCTACCTTGGCTTTGTCTCTGATCTGCACCGTCACCACGCGCCGGGACACGGCCGCCTCGAAGCCCACGACAGCTGTGCCCTCACCCAAGGGGAACACAAAGAGACCTGCCAGCCAGGAAGGGTTTTAGCAACACCAACCACACCCCTGGACCCACCAGCCAGAGCCCTCTTGATGAAAAACCCTCCCTCGGGTTTTTCACGCCTAAAATATTGTAGACTTGGACACAACACACTCGGTTTGCTCTTCTCACCGGCATCTAAAGGTTTAAGGCACACGCAGCACTGGGACAGCCCTGTGCCTAAAGTCCCCATCCCAAGCTCTACGCCTTGAAACTTGCCTTCCAGAGCCTGGGGGTCTGGGTTGTGGTAGGTGAGCAGGGCTGTCATCCCCAAGGCGTAGCCGCTGACACAGGATGTCACCTCGGAGGCGGTGAGGGGCAGTGGGGAGAGGGTCTCCCGGTTAATCAGCCCCGGCATCTTCCCAGGGGTCTGTCGGTGGTGGGGGAGAGCTGGAGAGAGGTGGAAAGGTGAGAATAAATGAGGAGACCCGAGTACCCAACGTGCCACTGTCACCTCACGTTGGTTTCTGCCACCCTGAAGGCAGAAAGGTGAGACACGGGACTGGATGAGACCTGGAATTGACGGTTCCACTGGAGGGGATGGGGATGGAGCAAGACCCTGGTGAGAAGACACGAGGAAAACACTTGTCCCAAATCCCCACTGGCACAAGGGAGAAGGTTCAGATCAATCCTGCCTGGCTGGAGACAAGCCAAAGGTCCACACTCCTCTATCTCCCCACCTCCCTGAAGTCCGAGCAGAATGGGATAACATCTGGTTTTAACTCTCTTTCTCCTCATTATTCTCAAAACTGACAACTTTCTTCAGGATAAGACTACGATCCCGAAAATTTTCCTTTATCCCGCGGGAAGGAAGAGCAGGCAGGCAGAGTGAGGCATCCTCCTGTCCTCCCACGCCCTTGCCCGTCCTCAACCTGCATTTTGGGAAGGTGCCGTGGCTCTGCTGCCCCGCATCCACAGATCCTTCCTGCACAGGCTGACTCATCCCACGCTGTGCTCAGCCGAGACATTCAGATGCAAAGTGGGTCCTTCTGCCAATTACATTCCAACTCATTTCCCCGAGCAGGTTTTCCTCTGTTCCAGCTCCTCTTCCCCCAAGCCCGAGGGTTTCAAAGGAGACCTTTCAGGTGGCTTTCAGGGCCACCTCCCGCTCCTCCGGGGCATCGGGAGAAGTTGCTAGGCAGCAGTTCTCCCTGGCTGGCTCTGCAGTGCTTTGTGCAGTGATTTACAAGGCCCAGGAGGAGCCACCAGCACTGAAATACATCAGTTTCTCATTTCCTACCAGTCCTGCGTTATTAAAAACCACCTTTATATGCAAATGCCACGGAGGACGTGAGCAGCAGACATCAAGGCCAGGAGCACTTGGGCAGGAAAACGGCGTTAAGAGAGGAAAAAGGGAGAGCAAAGGAGAGCAAGAAGAGCTGGCTGGGATGGGAACAGGGAAGCAGAGCAAAGAAAACAGCAGCTAAAGTGATGGGCAGTAATCCCAAGGCACGCCCTTGAATCCCAGCCAACACCCGGTTTAATCCTCCTCTCTTTCCAGCACAAATGCTGCTCATGCCAGGAGCTGTCCAGGGAGGCCAGGGGATGCATCCATAGGGATGCAGCCCTGCACAGTCAGGAGATGCAGGAGCATGTCCAGCTGTGTTCTGACACAGGAGTCCTGCCTGAGCCAGAGGAGGCCTTCCCCTGGTAGCTCCAAGCCATGTCAGCAGGGCTTATAAAGTCAGGAGCTGGCAAGAATTCACCTGCTACAGAGACAGATAATGAAGGTCCCCTCATTGCCAGATGTGACAGAGGCCACCAAGATATCGAGAAGTGAGTAAATGCCAGGTGGAGGAGGAAGGAAGGGGGATTATTTTGCCTCTGTGAAGGACAAAAGGAGGAAATAACAACGAGAAGATGCTCTCTACCACCTTGGCACAGCAGGAATTCATTAGGGCCTGCCAGAGAGGTGAATTTGGGCTTCAGGAACGTGGTTTCAGCCACTTTCAGAAGTGTAAAGCCATGGTTAAGATCCAAGCCCCTCACTTCTCCTGCACCAATGGGAGATCTCCCATTGGGGGCATGGCTCAAATGGGCACCACTGCCAGCAGGGATTTCTGCATCACCTGGGCCAAGACAAGCACTAAGGGATCCCTGGTGGGGCACAGAGCCCTGTGCCATGTCCTGTATAAAGCCAGCCAGGACGGTTGCAGCTCTCCTGCAGTTCTGGCATGGCTCAGAGGAGCCTGGAATCAGCTCTTTGTGCTGTGCCAGCCAAAAAACCCAGCTCCACAAGGACAGGGAGGGCTCAGAGGGCTCTTCCTGGTGAAAACTCTGTGGATGGGAATGATGCCAGCACAGCCATGGGGCTGCTCCACGCAGCTCGTGTCACCAACGCCATCAAGTGACTGCAGCGTGGAAAGAGAGACATCGTGGAAGAGAGCTGACAGAGCTGTCAGCGTGAGGGAGCTGACAGCCCTCTCCTGTTCTCCCCAGGAACCCAGCACCAGCCCCTCGGCTGCTCCCCGTCCTGCCTTTGCTGCTCCAGGACCTGTGCTCATCTCCATCCACGTCACAGGGCTACACTCTTGCACTCTCAGGATGGATCTGGCAGGACCCTGCATCCCAAAAATTACCTCCGGCATCATGGCAGCACTGGGTATCCCTGTCCCTTCCAACTCAGCATGTTCTGTGACTCTGTGTCCCCTTACTGCCGCCAGACCTGCCCTGGGGCAGGCACGGGGCCATCCCACAGCCCCAGCCAGATGCTTTGCAACCCACGGCCTCATGCTGAGTCTGGCATTCCGGGCTGGCGAAAAAGGGAAACCATTGATAAATACCTTCAGCCAGCCAGCTGCATCCCCAAAAATACCCCACACCTGTAATCCCACCAGTCTGGGGCTGCTCACGGCTGGGGACACACGTTGTCCCTTGGCCAGCCACGCTGCAGACCCGGCACACCACAGGGATGCTGCTGCATTTCTCTTTTATTTTCCCCTTGCTTTGTAAACGCTCTTTCCATGACAATCTGCTGCTCTTCCTGGCCGCGGAGGAGGGAGCCACACAACGTGCTCACCCCACTCCAGGTAATTCCCTCGGCCAATTCCTGTGCCCGACTGACGGGGAAGGTGCTGATGCTGCTCCGACGTCCGTGGATGGTTCCCATGACGTGCGGAGTGCGCAGGGCTGGCATCTGGAGCACAGGCTGCGGCCCCTCCACACGGCTGCATGTGCCTGTCCCAGCACACCGGTGAGGCTGGAGCTGAATTTTAATGGGTTGGGTTGGAAAAGGTGTTTAAGTGCCTGAAAAAGGAGGGGGAGATGCCCGGAGCTCTGCTGGGAGCTGCCCCGGGTGTCCGTCGGTGTCTCTAAAGCACTGATGTGCCCTCAAAAAATCTGCCTGGGCACGTGGAGTAGGGACAGAGACAGAATAATGCTCTTCTGAGGTGTATTTTCGTTCAGTGAATAGAAAAATAGAGCAAATTGTGATTGCATAGCTTGGCTTTGCCCAGGACCTGACTCCCAGGAGTGGGTTGGGGTCCCAGCAGTGCCACACCACAGGGTCCCTGGCACCCACAGCCAACAACGGGACAGGGAGAGTCAAACCAGGAGCTGGTTTGGACCCCACACAGCTCCACCTGCCCTGCTGCTTGAAGGAGAGATGTCCAGGGTCCTTCAGCACCTTCAGAGATAATTATATTCAGAGATAAAACCCAGCCCTGGAACCACACGTGGCAACAGATGCACCTTTGGGTTCCTGAATCGCTGCCCTGCTGTAACCCCTGAGCAGCTCCAAAGGGGCTCCCTTGGACATGTCCCCCTCCCGGTCCGAGCCAGACCCAGGGCACATCCCCACCGCTCAGAGGATGCCTCTGAGCAGAGGATTCCTTCTGCTTCGTCTGTCTCAATCAACACTGACATCCAGTGGCTCTCCAGGATGACGACAGCCAGAGTGCCCTGTGGAGATGTACAGGTGGACAGATCCGGTGCCTGTTGCATCACGACCCTCCATCAGCGTCCCTGGGCAATCACCACAGGGAAGCAAACTTTGTTGGCAAATCCAAGACAGGAGTAGCTCTGCGTTTCCCAAACTTTCAGGGCTCCCACATTTGGGAATTTTCCCTGGTTTTCAGGGGCAGCAGGGCTCAGGGAGAAGATGTGGGCGTGATGCTGGAGGACCCCTGACTTCCCCTACCTGACCACATCAGCTGCAGGTCACAACTAAGATATGCAGGACCTCCTCCAGCCACTGTCCCCCAAAGCACGAGGCTCAGGGAACTGGGATCAACCCCCAGAATATCTCTAGGAAGCAACAGGAGCAAAATGGTGTTTGAAACAGCATACACAGCACTCTCCTGTGTGGAAGAGCTATGGATCCACCGTGGCAGACCTGTGGGAATGTCTCAGGAAAAGCTACAGGAGCTGTTCTTCCCTCTCCAGCCTCCCCTCACCTCAAACTGCAAGCAGGGTATCTCACCTGAGGGGGAAACCAGGAAAACAGCCACTGCAGACCCTGGAAGGGTCTCCCACTGCCACAGTGGTGGCAAGGATTGCTGGGCAAGGACACCTCCCTCCCTCTGGGGTGTCCCCAGGAGCACACTGAGGCCTCAGATATGGAGACTGGGGGAAGGCTGAGGAGCAGCTGCTCCTCTCTCTGAAATCAACTGGGTCCCTCTTCCCAGGGTGATGCAGTGCCAGGTTGGGATGCGATGGATAGCCCCGGCAGAGACAGATTTTGGGGACTGTCAGTCATACCACCAGCCTGGCCCCAGAGCTGGGTCTCAAGGACCTGGATTCATGTCTCAAGCTCCTTTCTAAAGCTGTCAGTCACTCACTTCTGACGCAGGGCTCAGTTAACCCCTGCCTTGCTGGGCTCACAGCTGAGGGGGAAGACCTCTGGGCTGAGCCAGAGACAGGGTGTTAGCCCAGACATCCCTTGGCTGGGCTAAATGTGCCAAGCTCCATGCTTGGGATGCATCCGGATCCAAGGAGACACGCAGGGCCCCCAGGAGCAGCCCAGCCCTTCCCCATCCATCCACGTCCTGCCCTGCCCCAGCCAATGGGGCAGATCCAAGCCAGGTCTTGGTGCTTTGACCCTTCCTGGGAGAGTCGGCCCCCCCTCACCCTGCCAAGGTCAGTCCTCCTTCCCCAAACAGTGTGTCCACAGCCAGGATATCCCACCTGGCTGCCCAGGAGAGCCAAGACCTCACCACCCCCAGCACCATCCTCCCATCCATCCCTGTCCTCTGCCTGCAGGGAGATGGAGACAGTCACTGCCAACGTCTGTACAATTTTGGGGAGGGATGGGATGCTCCGGGACTCACCATCCAGCTGGGAAAAGGCAAGGCTGGGAAGCAGCAGCTTGCAAAGTGTGGGCTTGTGCCTGCAGAAATATTATGACAGGGATCTCTTCAGTGAACGGCTTTGTGCTGGGATCGTGCACAGCCTTGGGAAGTCACACACACACAGACACAGACACACTCACACACGCACACACCTCACACCCACCCCTGCGGAGCTAAAAAGGTGCAGGAGCAACTGGAGAGAGTAGCCACCGCTTTTCTTACCTTTCCTGGGAGAGAGGAGGAGGAGGAGTAGGAGGAAGGGGATGGGGAGGGTTGGAGTAACTTCACCCACTCTTCCAGCCCCTCTGCGGCCGGGCTGGCGGGGCAGGAGGGGCAGGAGGAATCCCGAAGGCGACAGGCACGGCTGCGGAGCGCTTTTGTCTCTGGAAGACGGGGAGAGAGGGAGATGAGGAGAGAGGGAAAGGGAGGGAGAGAGCGAGAGGAGCGAGCGCCGGGGCTCGGGGTGGGGGAGCGCTGCACCACCAGCCACATCGGCAACCGGTGGCATCACCCCCCGGACCCTCCCCAGCGGGCAGCGGGTCTTTGGGGGGCCCGGGGGATCCAGGAGGGGTCCGGGGAGAGGCAGGAAGGGTTTTACAGAACCGGCTGCAGCAACATGTGCCCCGGCAGAGAGGAGCCGGGAGGGTGTCTGGCTTCCCAAGGGGGAACTCTGGCTGACCAGGGTGGGTTTCTGGCTCCCCAGGGTGGGTTTGTCGCTCCCCAGGGTGGGTTTGTCGCTCCCCTCACCGCTGCCCCACGCTGTCCAGAGCTGTTTGAATGACCATCATCATCACTATCCAGTGCAGACGTTTGTTTTGCCGGGAAGGTAACCATGACAATGCCCCAAACACCCTCCGGCTTCCCGGGGCTGCAGGGGAGCGAAGGGGCGAGGGGCGAAGCCCACTCGGGCCGAGGAGATGCCCCCGAGCCGGGCAGGCTGGTGGAGAAAGGGGGCTGGGAACTTCCCTCACCCATCCCCACGATTTGCCTCCCCGGGGTGGGATTTTCCACGACAGCAGCTGGAATGGAGACACCCCATTGTTTTCACTCCCTCTTTTAAAGAAAATAAGCACCCTAAAGCCCCCCAAAATCAGGATGCACCACTCCTCACTGTCCTCTTCTGCAGCCCTAGGCCAGATTTCTGTTTTCCCTTGCTGTTGTCCCAATTCCCATCTCAGCTCATTCACCCAGGAACACCCCAAAGCCCCTCACCACAGCCCCCATTTGTGGGGGTCTCGGGAGGACCTCGTGGGCAGAGGGGAGTGAGGCTGTCACAGAGGGATGTCCTCGGTGGGATAAACTCCCTGCCCTGAGCAACTTACACTTAAATAGAGCAAAAATGACTTGCAAGAGAAAGGGGAAACTGAGGCAGCAGGAGTAGCACAGATTTGGGCACTGTCCCAATGCACTGAGCCTGGGTCAGAGGGGTAAAAATCCTCCTTCCCCTCCTGGTCTCCAAGCACACATCCAGTCCGTAGGATCGGGATGACCAGACATGTGACATCCCCAATGAACCACCTTGCCGCCCAAGGATGTGATTTATGGGAAACTCCACAAGCAAATGCCTATCCAAGAGCTTTTCCCTAAGGCCAGCTCCCAGGGCTGACTTCAGCACTGAAACTCCAGAATTTATGGGTTTTTCCAGACAAATAATTCAGCCATGGAGAAAAACGTGTCCCGCACTCCTGGTGCCTGTAAACGTTTGTTTACCGTGACTTGTGGCTTCCAGGAAGAGAATAATATGTCAGGAGAAAATTCTGGGATTCAAACCAACAGACCTGGTAGATGTGGGGTATTTATTTAGAAAATAAAGCAGGATCTGACGCGGGGGATGAGGCAGGTGTGAGACCTTGGGAGAACAGACACAGGGTGGGTTTAGGGGGAATGAATATTTAGTGCTGAAGGTGAAGCTGCATCTCCAAGGGCATCAATGAGGTGTCAAAAGTGCTGCCACATCCCAAAAACAGCTCACAGGGAGCCTTCAGCTGGTGTTTGTTCCTCCTCATCTTCTCCAGGTTGGCTTTGCCTAGGACACCACACCAGCAATAAGGGTCACCTCCTCCCAGGGAGGGCAGCTGAGAAACTGGATGGGCATAAATGACACAAAACTGGGGAGGGGATAAGCTAAAACTAACATTAGAGCTGACCAGAAGTGCCAGCTCTTAGCTTGGGGCTCACCCACCTGGGGACAGGTAACAGCAGCATCTCTAACCACCAGAGGAGTATTTCCAGTGGTTCATGCCTAGGACCAGTCTGGGTGGATTTTGGGACTGGCCAAGCACAGGACAGGCTTTCCAGGCTCATTATCCAGCTCACTCACACTTCCATCTTGGATGATTGAGGAAGTGTGGCACTCTTGTGCTGGGAGCTTCAGACAGGATCAAAACTGAAAAGAACAGAAAAAACCCCAATACTAAACCAAAACTGCTGGATGGACAGCAAGGAGCACTCCCCATGATCTCCATGTGCTGCTCTGTATGTAAATGCCATTTTCCTCAGCCTGGAATGCTCTGAAGAAATAAATAATCACTCTGTTGGTAGATGGTGATGATAAAAAGTGATGAGACAGGGCTGGGCAGGGTCTGCCTCATCCTCCTCCTTCTCTTCCTTCCTCCTCCTCCTCCTCACAGCAGGTTTGTGTGTGGACAAGGAGCCTCAGACCTGTTTGGTGGGTAACAACCACAGTTAATTCCAATGAAATTTTAACACTCAACCTCTGCCCTCCTGAGATCTCTAGTTCCAGCACAACCAAAGTCTGCTGGTGAGGGGAATTAAGCATTTATTTAAATTAATCTGAATATTTATTTTACATTTAAGTGAATAAATATGTAATTATATGACAGCAGAATCTTCAGCAAAATCAAGGACCCTGCATGATGGCTGAGGAACCAGGAATCCAGAGGAAACACACCCCTGCTCCAGAGGCTGAGGAGAAAAGTCCTTCCTCGTGTACAGAACAGAGAAACACTCACCACAATCACACCTCACTGTCTCCAGAGCCCTGAAAATCCCAAGGAATTACTGCAGCCAAGGTCAAGGATCAGAAAGGAGGAATTGGAAAGATCTGCCCCAGCCAATGCTGCCTGACCAGGGGCAGTTGTCCTCTTCTCAGTGCCTCTGTTTTCCCATCTCTGAAATGGGGCTAATCCCAATTAAATCTGTTTATTGGAAGTGTGTCTGCAAGGAAACATTAAATTGGGAAGCACGAGCCCGTCAGCCTCTGGGACTTCCCACATTCATCTTTATTTCTACCCTAATTAACTAATTAATGTCTCAGACTCGCTCTTGGCTGCCTGCTCTGTCCCCATTGAAAATCTCCTCGCGTTCAGCTCCTGTGTTCAGGATCCCCCTGTGAAGTGTTGCCATGGAAAAAAAAAAAAAAAAAAGCCATGACATCACCCCTACAAATAAAGCTGCCAGACCCCAAAGTTCATGTGTGGTGGCTCCCACCTCAGAGCAGGAAACTGAATTGGATCAAAAAGCATTAGATGGCAATATTTGATAATTATAGGGCTGAGTTTTAAGGAAAAAACAAACCAGAGGGATGTGTGAGGAGCAATAGTGAAGGGCCCAGCCCTGCCTGGGACAAGATTTCTCAGCACAGAAGGAAATAACAGCTCAGATGAAAGTTTCAGGCTGTGGGAACAAATGAAGTGACTCCAGGGAAAGGGAGGGAGAATACTGAGACAAGGAAATAACCCTCGGCTTGGGAACTTCTGGCTGGTGCCTGTGGGCTTGGCCATTTCACTGGTCTTGCTGCACATAATAAAAACCCAAATTCAGACCCTGCTCAAAGGCTGCTGCTTCAAACGAGGCTCAAGGACAGGAGCAGCAGCCCAGCGAGGAAATCCCGCAGGCTCTTCCCACACTTCTTTCCTTTCTACTTTCCCTTTTACTTCCCCTTATTCCAGGAGCTTTAGAGAACAGGTTTAACACCAGGTCTAAGCCAGATCCTGCCCTACAGCAAGAGACAGGACAGAAGTGACTTTTCCAGCTCCTGCCACTTCTACACCTCCATGACTCATCCCACAACCTTGTTTTCACCTCCATCCCTGTTGCGGAGACACAGAGCTGCAGTTCCCTCACGAATGTCACAGTGTCTGAATTCCCACAGCCTCGGCTCCCAAAGGGACTCCATTCCAGGGGAAACAGGAGCTCCTGCATCACAAGGAACAGGGGAGCAGAGCCCACCCCAGATGGCACGGCAGGGTCTGACCCCAGCCCCACACAAACAGGGGTGTGACCCCCAGCCCCACACAAACAGGGGTGTGACCCCCAGCCCCACACAAACAGGGGTGTGACCCCCCAGCCCCACAGCAAATGGGGGATTTGATCCCCCAGCCCCACACAAACAGGGGTATGACCCCCAGCCCCACACAAACAGGGGTATGACCCCCCAGCCCCACACAAACAGGGGTATGACCCCC
>VXBA01002755.1:0-14062 GCA_013399895.1 Serilophus lunatus
ATATGTACATGTATATGTATATGTATACGTATAATGTGTGTGTCTCTATATGAGGGTATGTGTGTATATGGATGCACAGGCACGTGAAGCTTAGAGAAGAGGAGACTGAGGGCAGACCTCAGTGCAGGGACAACTCCCTGGGGAGGGGCAGAGGAGGGGCAGGGACTGAGCTCTGCCCTGTGGGGACCAGGGCCAGGAGCCCAGGGAATGGGCTGGAGTTGTGTCAGGGCAGGGTCAGGGGGGATCTCAGGCCAAGGGGCTTCTTGGCCCAGAGGGTGGTTGGGCAGTGCCCAGGCTCCCCAGGGCAGTGGGCACAGCCCCACTGCTGCCAGAGCTGCAGGAGGGGTGGGATGATCCTCTGGGGACAGGGGGGACTCTTGGGGATGGGCCTGTGCAGGGCCAGGAGTTGGATGGATGGTCCTTGGGGGTCCCTTCCAACTCAGCATGTACTGGGACTCCATGATTCTGTGATTTCTGTTTATATCTATACCATGCATCAAAAGCAGCATGGACAACAGGGGAAAGGGGGATTCTGCCCCTCTGCCCCCTCAGGTGAGTCCCCACCTGCAGAGCTGCTCCAGCCCTGGGGAACAGCACAGGAAGGACATGGAGCTGCTGGAGAGAGTCCAGAGGGGGCCCCAAGGTGATCAGAGGGATGGAGCAGCTCTGCTGGGAGGAAAGGCTGGGGGAGCTGGGATTGTTCAGCCTGGAGGGGAGAAGCTTTGAGGTGACCTAATTTTGGCCTTTCAGTACCCAAAAGGAGCCAACAGGAAAGACGGAGAGAGACTACTTCCAAGGGCCTGGAGTACCAGGACAAAGGGGAATGGCTTCCCACTGCCAGAGGGCAGAGTTAGATGGAATAGTGGGAAGGACTTGGCTGTGAGGGTAGGGAGGCCCTGGCACAGGTTGCCCAGAGAAGCTGTGGCTGCCCCATGTCTGGAAGTGTCCAAGGCCGGGTTGAATGGGGCTTGGAGCAACCTGGGATAGTGGAAGGCATCCCTGCCCATGTCAGGGCATTAGAACTGGATGATGTTGAAGGTCCCTTCCAACCCAAGTCATGCTATAATCCTAAGATCTGTATCTGTATGTGTTCAGTGGGGTCGAGCCTTTGGCAGTCAATTCCTTGTTCCTCCTGGCTAGGTGGGAAAAAAAAAAGAAAAAAAAATCACACCAGAAAATAGCAGTTCCCTGAAATCAAAATGTCTGCAGGGTGAACACTGTTTGAGCAACTTCTTCCAGCAGGAAAATTGAAGTGTTTTGCTCCACGCTGGACCAAGAGATGCTTCCAGTCATCACAGGAGCTCTGAAAACACACAGTATTGTGCTCTGCCATAGCCAGTGATAATGGAGTTTGTCTAAGCTCTTTATGTGGTCAGAAGTTTCAATATTCTGAATTTTCCCAGTGTGTCCTTCCTCTCAGCATGGAGGCTACAGACAGGCTGGGCTACACCTCCTGCCAGACCATGTACCTGTAACTGCCCAAACCCACCCAGACCTAGCCCGAAAGCTTGGAGTATCATTTCATTATTAAAACAAGCTGCCACTGTGGAGAGCTCTGAGCAGGACAAGAAGCTTGACCCTGGCCTCTTCAGAAAGTCAGACTTGATTAGGAAAAACCTTTAACATGAGCTTCACCCAAGAAAGGGCTGATAGTTTGACCTGTGGCACTGGACACGACTGCGCATGTTTCATCTGGTATTGTACTGGCATCTCACCCCAGAGTGGCTTTTGACACACTTGGTAACTGTGTGGGTTAAGAACCATACTAGACATGTCCCTCTGACTAGCACCAGAGTGCCTTAGGATGGTCCACTACTATTTAATGGCTGTATAAGCCCAAAACCACAGTGACAGCCTGTGGTCATCAGTGACCAGCTCTCATTCATCCTGGTATTAATTCAGGACTACATTAATTTTTAAAAGTGCCAGGCTACCAGAGCAAGATGCAGAAGTTGATCCCCTCTACCTCCATTTCAGACACCCAGCTCATGTCTCAGTTACTCCCACTGCTTCTACAACATCCTCATGGGTTTTCAGGAGAAGATCTGGAATATTCTACCCATGGACTGTCCCTTTCATTCAGACCAAACTAGGTCAGGAAGCTGCCTTTGAAAAACCCAAAAGGCAAGATCTGGTGCATAAAGCCCAAGATCACAATGTTTCAAGCCTTTGGCCAGAAGCCTCCCCTCTCTCTGCTCAGGGTTCTTCGGTGCTGCTCAGGAATCTCATTCAACAGCCTCATTCTCCTCATTTGGTCTGCAGGGCATCATTGGCATTCCTGTGCCAACAGCCACAAAGGGGCAAAGCCTCAACCAACATCAAACAATCCACATGGCAATTATTTACCTATAAACTTCTATTCTGAACTATTTTGCAGCTGCTAACGCACATCCTGAATGCTCCATCCAGGCATGAGGAGGGCTACCAAAATGATCAGAGGGATGAAACACCTCTGCTATGAAGAAAGCCTGAAAGAATTAGGATCATTCAGCCTCGGAGAGGAGAAGGCTTCAGGGTGGCCTAATTGCAGCCTTTCAGTACATGAGGGAGCTGCAGGAAAGGTGGAAAGACACTATTTACAAGGGCCTTTAAGGACAGGATAACAGAGGATGGCTTCCCACTGCCAGAGGGCAGGGTTAGATGGGATATGGGAAGAAATTCTTGGCTGTGAGGGTGGGGAGGCCCTGACGCAGGTTTGGCAGAAAAGCTATGGCTGGCCCATCCCTGGAATTGTCCGAGGCCAGGATAGTGGAAGGTGTCCCTGCCCATAGTAGGGGGTTGAAATGAGATGATCTTTAACTTCCTTTCCAAACCATGCTGTGATTCTATGATTCTATGCCTCTGTACTAGTCCACAATACCGACATTCCACCAGCTAATGCTGTGGTGACATTGGGATCTACCTGCAACCTCTACCTTTCAGACCCCTCTTTCATTTCCCAGTCAGATTTTTAGGATGCCCTTCAGAAGGGTTTAAACCTGATCTCTCCGTCGCAGCCTATGTTCCCAAGAGCTGTATGGATGTTCAGGTCTCCGAGTCAAGATACCATGTACAATCATCATTCCATCCACTTATGCCTTCCACCCTGAAGGAGTTAAGTGAATTTACAGCACTTTTAACTTATATTATTCCCTTGTATTGAGTTATTCTTGGATCAGATATTAAATGGAGATTTTCCATATAATATCTGCCACAGATGGAAAAAACCCCCACCATCTATGGATGAGTGTAATCCATTCATTGGTTTACGGAGACAGCCTTCTCCAGGGATTGTCAGAAATAAACACGATGTCCCTGTTTGCTGGATTTTTGCATTTGGATTGCTGAGCTAGCTGAAAAAATGTGTGAAATCACATGAAAGCCGACAGCTCCCTATTGACTAGGCATACGAACGAGCTCCCATGTGTTATTTATTCCAGCAAGCCCATGGACTGTGGCGTGCACATGAAATGCTAGCCCACTCTGAAATTCGAGGGGATAATAATCAATAATGCTTTGTTTGGAACGCAGCTTTCATCTGCAGAGCCTGGAGCAGTGGCAGGGAAGCCAGGGGAAGAAAGGAGCGGGGGTGCACAGACTCTCACTCCAAAGACAGAGTTGGAAACAGTCCCTCCAGCCCAGCAAATCCCAGGGACTAGCTGCCTGCTGACAGGGCACCTTCGGCATCTCAGACATGCTAACTACATGCATTTTTGTTTGTTTGTTTGTTTTCTAAGGTAACAGTCTCTGCCAGAGCAGCTTTCCAGTTGCCTGCTATGAGGTACTACTGGGGTTAAAAACTGCTTGTTCTTTTGGGAATTCCCAGGAGGAATTAAGGATAGCAGCGTGCCCAAAGCAAGATTACAGCAAAATGGGAAAAGCCATGTACCTGTCTCCACCCGTTGCTTTTATTCCTAAACACAGGGTTTGCTGCAGCATCCTCTTCCCCGGCTGGTCACCCCGTGTCCCCGCGGGTCGCCCTGGGCGGGCTCCCCCCGCTGTCTCGGAGCGCGGTGGCACAGCTCCAGGACAGCATCGCCCTCACCGCACAGCTACCGCTCGCTCGGGATAATTAGTATTTCCCCCATCTGCTAGATGAGCTTGGGGAGGGGAGGCAGAGGAGCGCTGCCAGGGTGTGCTTAACTCTTCCATCCTCAGGCATTTCGCTGTTGCTCCTCACTCTCGGCTTCCGCGGCAAACGCCGCTGGAGACCAGGAACTCTGGGAAAGGTGGCCGGGTCCTGCCTCTCACCTGCACCATTGAGGAGCCGTGGGAATGGAAACGGTCCATCCTGCTGCCGTGAGGCCGCCACCAAACCCCTGCGAGCCCCTGGCTGTGGCCGAGTACCCACCGCTGTGCCCACCATGGGCAGCCTCCGGGGGAGCAGATTTGGGTTCCTCAGCCGGAAACCCCCTCCTTTCCCCACCCCGGCCCCCTCCAGTCAGCCCCAGCCAGGGTGGGGGCTGCTGTGCCCAGGGCAGCATCCTGTGGGCACCACTTGCATCCAGGAGACAAAGGAGGATGCTGACAACTGCAGCCCAAAGGCAGAGGCAGGATTAGTGCTGCTCTCGGCAGCAGATTCCTTTCCTGCATTAAAGTCAACACATCACCCAACACTTACTTCACACCCTCCCTGGGGTGGCCAGAGAGTTCCCTTTCTAAGGTTAATACCTTCTCCTCCCCCAACGCCCCAAAAGAAACAGGATATTTCCTAGCTAATTTGTATGTGTCTAATTTTCATATCAACAAAGCAAAGTCATGATTTGAGGCTTTTTCAGCCCTGCTTTATTTCTCACCACATTCCTGCTCTTACTGAGCCTGTTTCCATTCCTCTGCTCCTTCTCCAGATTCCAGTATCCACAGGTTTCTAGGTTAACAACAAAATAACACAGGCTGGAACCTGTTTAGATGATATTTTTTTCATTAATTATTTTTATTTTCTTGCTTGGAAAACCTTTTCCCCTCTCTTTCACCCTCCCCGCCAGGGAGTTCAAAGGGACATATTCGCAAACACGGGCAGGGCAGTTCTCTCCACACCCACACTTGCCACCTTGAGGGAGGGAGCGGCACAAAAACTCGCTGGTGAACATTTGTGCAAATATTCAGTTGGCATCTGCTAATGTCAAGTCTGGCTGGATTGGGGCTCAGAGCTGTAGAAAAGCATAAATGAGTCAGGCAGACAGCAAAAGCTGAGCTCTTCGTTATGCAAACGGGAGCCTCTTGCAGCAGCAAGAGAAGAGAACGGGTTTCTGCTCTGTGTAATTTCTTTCGTGCTTTGACCTGCCCTTTAGTTATGATGACTTTTCTCATGTAAAGACCCCAATGTACAAAATGCTGGACAAACCTCTAGCCTCAAAAAGCACAGCCTCAGTAAACCACAGCCCAACGTAGAGAGCTTGGCATCCACGCACAAGCAGCAGCAGCGGCGCTGGAACAGGGGCTACTCTCACTCATGTCTTCATGGCTGACTCTTTATTGCTGTTATTACCACACAATTCTGCACAGGACTGAGGATATGCACAGAGCTCCATGAGCCTTTGGTCCTGCCAGCTACAGCAGGTGATGTGCACAGCCACTCTGCTTGAAGAGCAGGTAGCGAGGGAGGGCTCCCTGCCTGCACAAGCAAAACCTTCCAACAACTGCAAATAACCCACTATCCCAACATTAATGGGGCAGCAACATTAATGGGGCACGTGACTTGTTAATAAAATTTAAAAGCAGACTCAGGCCTAGATCCGGAGGACAACCTAAAAGGTTGGAGTCAGTTCCCACTCACATACCTGGTGACAAACCTTCCCTGTGCTCGGCAGGACCTTGGGGCCTCCTGCAGCCATGGGAAGGTTTTCACTGCAGTATCCTTTCGTGTAAATTTAACAGCACAAGTGCAGTGACTCGTAGACCACAGGATCTATAATTTATCAGTAAATTAAATAGGAGCAATATTCCTTCCTGGGAGGGATGCCTGCAGCACCAAGCGGGTTCTGGGAAGGGGGTCACAGCACGCCTTATTCTGGGGCTTCAGGTACAAACAATTCAGAAAGAGTTTGATGGCAATAACTGGACTGGCCAGAATTCATCCAAAAGCTGTGCCCCACTCCGACTGTGTGCTCCTCTGCCATGGGTCACACAGGGCTGGGGGCAGGAAGAGAGGTCCTGGCACTGCACTACCAGCCATGAGAAAATTCAGCATTGTCCTTTCAAAACTTAGGAGCTGGATAATCCATGTCAGAGCTGGCTGGAAATCTTTACACATTTAGAGATAAGCCAAAATTTTGCATTGAAGGAAACTCAAATTTTTGTCAAAAGCAGAAAATCTGGGACCTGAAATGCATTCTTTTCACATTTCAGTATTTCTAGACTTTGTTTCTAGGCTGGAAAAAAGGCAAAGACTTTCCAAGAAAAAGCAAACAAACAAAATGGTTAAGCAAAGGCAAAACTTAATCCTTTAGCTGTAATTTTCAAGGCAGAGAGTACAAAATTTCCAGTCATATTTCACCAGACCCCACATTGCCTCCTGATTTAATGATTAGTTCTTGTTTTGTCATCCCAGTCCAACTCCAGATTGAGCTCTGATCTTAGTGAAGGTGTCCCCTGAGAGGGGTGCCAGGACCAGGCACCACCAAGTGAGGGTGTCCCTGTGTGCCCTGGGCTGGTGATCACTGGGTGCAAGGTGGAGTTGGATGCTGCTCTGGGGCACTGACTGCCTCACCCATCCTTGTCCTGGGTCACACCATAATCAACAGCAGAAAGGGATGCCAACAGCAACTACTCTCACTGCAGCTCCCACAAAGTCTGGCTCCCTCACCATTCCTTGGAAGGGCTTCCCACAGTCAGAGGGAAGGGTTAGATGGGGTATTGGGGAGGAATTCTTCCCCGTGAGAGTGGCGAGGCCCTGACACAGGTTGCCCAGAGAAGCTGTGGCTGCCCCATCCCTGGAAGTGTCCAAAGCCAAGTTGGACAGGGCTTGGAGTGATCTGGGATAGTGAGAAGTGTCCCTGCCCGTGGCAGGGAGTGGGACGAGATGGACTTTAAGGTTCAACCCGAACCTTTAAGGTCCAATCTCAACCAGTCTGTGATTCTATGACACATCCTAGACAGAGAAGCCCTGGGAGAAAATCTGAGGTCGTCCAGGATGGAATGGAATAGGTGTAGGTGTAGGTGCCCAGTTAAGAGTGAAGGCTGGTTGGTTAATGATGCAAACAGCTAATGAGTTCATGGAGCAGGACAGGGTGAGCTGGGCCTCCTGCTCTCACCCACCTGGGCATCCCTGAGTTCCCCACTATCATCCCTCCCCACTCCAAGAGCTTCCATCCAAAGCAGCAGGGTCTTGGATTCCTGGATTTGACTGAAAACACTGGGGAGATGAATCTGAATTCCTTCTCATCAGCCTAAAGTCTTTTTTATTATTTATGACTGGGAATGATTCCCACCAGAAATGTGTAGCTGGTTATAATTTAAATGTTTCACCTAACTCAGGAAATTTCCAGGAAGGTCTAATAGTAAACACAGTAAAGTGCCCACAAGTTACAAATCAGTGATTCTGCTTGCTTCATTCATTTACCCAGAAAAATAATGAATACAAAACTGATGGCAGGTTATGTTTTGTTCCCTAAAACAATATTATCAGTACATGCCCTCAGTGCATTTTTACTGCAATTATAAGGTTTTTTCCAGATGGAAATTGAGTCAGCTTAACTTTTTCCTTTTAAACTAATGACCACTTAATGTCAGGGAAAAGATTTACAGGAAAGGATTAAGTACTACTTTCAACAGAGATGGGGGAGATAATTGACCCAATTTACCCCTGATATCAGGGCAGGGCACCTGTACTGGTGTGTTTGAAACACAGAGAGCAAGGGACCCCATCAGAGACCCTGTGCTCTCCCCATGCAAGTGGATGTTCGCATTTTCCCCTCCATCATCCCAGCATATTCAACACTTCTAGCAGGTGTCCCTGTTCCCTTCAGGACACTGCATTTCCTGGTCTGCAACTAGTAACACCTTTCAAAGAGCAGAGAAGTTGCATGATAGATGTGAAGCTGATATAAACCCCCAAAAAGCAGATAATGAAACAAAATGCTCTCTTTCAGATATTTGCCAGCAGACAGAGGCACAACCCTCTCCCGATTCTCTAACCTCGAGCCACAGACACATTTTTACTTGCATCCACCACCACTTCTCTGGAAACCAAATAACTTTTACTAATCTTTCATCTCTGCATACTCCTTTGATCCATTTTCACTGGCATTTTCAAGAACTTTGTGTAATTTCTCCTGGAGCAATGATTTTGTGACCTCTTTGTGCTGAACAGGCTCCATCAGCAGCTGCCTCAGGTGTCATTGCTCCCTCCACTCACTGCCAAACCTACGGTGGAGCTTTTCCTCCACATCCCAGGGGACAGTGTGGCCCTTTTCTCTCTGGCTGTGAAGCTGCCAGGAGAGGCTTTGAGTGCTGTTTTGGTGTACGAACCACTTGGCTTGGGTGGAATAGTGTTTAATAAAGCACAAACCATAAGGTATGTACTCCATCACTGCTCCCACCTCCCTCACTACACAATATCACCTATAAATTTACATGTCATGAATTCCACCCAAGGGCACGGTTTTGGTTTATTCGCCAAGTCAGTCACTTATTGGAGGCAATCCCTGCTTCTCAAGGCAGCTGTGAGCTGGTGTCTGGCTTGTTCCATGCATTTGGAGAGGGATGGCCTGGGAGGGAGAAGGGCTTCCCCAGGCCTTGTGGCTGAGCTGGCAGCGGTCAGTCCCACCACCCGAGCAAAGCCATTCTCTGCTTGGAAGAGCCACCTGCAAAGAGTGAGGGTTGGTTTTCATTGTCTTCTTTCAAGAGCATGGCATGATCTCTGCTCACACCTTGAAGAGGTACGAAGCAAACATCCACCCCTGAATCACTTGGCTGCTGCAGCAGATTGTAGATTAGGGCACCTTGGGCCGGGTTCAGACCACCCACTGCAGCGTCTGCCGGCAGCACCCGCCAGCTGGGCCCATGGCTGGGCTGTCCAGGCTAAACCCATGCCTGTGCAGGTTATGGAGAAGACACTCAGCCACTCTTCGGAGTTAGACTTGCCCCCCCACCCATCAGCTACTTTTGATGCTTCCCAGCAAATCATGCAATGTAGCCATTTAGATTCCCATAGCAAAGGGCCTGCTATGTGCGTGGATCTCCTCCTGAAATCACAGGAGAAATCTGGCTGCAACATGCCGAATGGATGGGACTTGAACACTCAAATCCTCCAGGCAACAGAAGATCTCAGCCTGAATGCATGCAAGGAGCTTGTACAATCAGGCTATGAAACACAGAGGTCAAAACTTGCCGTGTTCAAGATCAAACGAGTAAACCCAACTTCTCCAACCCCATAATGGGACCACTTGCTCTTAGTTGACTGCCTGGCCAGAGAAGATCCAGGTGACTCTGTGAAGGCAGAGGCTGACAGTTCTCCTCTCCAACTCCATACAACACAGGGACATACAACCCTGCCACATGCCCACTGTCGCAGTGGTGAGCAAATTGGATGGTCCCTGTTGGATGTGGGAAGGACTGTGGAGTCCAAAAAGCACTGAGAAAAAAGGCAAGGTGGGGCTTGCAACCGTGGTGCTTGCCACGTGGGCAAATGTCTTCTTGGAGTGAGGTGCCCATGGAGCTTCTTGTGGGGACGGAAACAACAGACAGAGGTTGGACCTTACAAGTGTCCTGCAAGGCCATCATGGAGCATCTTTGCTGCTCCTTCAGCCAGCACAGGAGTGTGAGAAGATGCCTATGTGGCACAAAACAGGCTAAAGACTCAGAGCACACTTGGAATTATTTCATGCTTTCTTCAGAGCTATTTAACATGGACAAAATAAGGTCAAACCACAATGGCTTTCTCTGGGTGGAATGAGTGAAGCACCATCGGTAAGGGGCTATGCTGCCCAACACCCTGCCCTTCTGAGGCCAGTCTCCAGGCTCCCATTGTCTGAACCCAAATCTTAATTTCCATGCTATATGTTAATTTTCCCCAAGTCAAGAACCATTGTCTTTCAGCAGTTTTGACATTTGCTGCCTTTCATTGAATTTCCCCCTGTGTTGGGAGAGCAGGTGAGTGGGAGATCCCAATTTACTTTCTCTGCAGTCTAGACTATTCATTACTTTCCTGTCTCTAAATGAAGCAGGCACAGTCCTTTCAATACCTCCATAAAGCATTCCCTCACCAGGCCTCTAAGTATTTTCATTGTCAGCCTCTGAACACTTATTATTTCCACTATATCCCCTTTTGAGATCAGATATCCAGAGAGGAGCCTGCCATGTTAGCCAGGGTCTCCTCTAGATCTATGCTGTGAGCAGACAGGCTTTCAGAAATACTTTACATCCCTCTCTTTAACCATCCTCACATTTTATTTTACTTTCAGAATAACAATAGGGGAAAAAAGACCCTAGAGTCACTGTGATTGCACTCTTTTTATGAGCATAAATGATCACAATTAACGTAGAACCTGACAGAGTGCATGCACAGCTGAAATTATTCCTCGCCCTGCCTTGCCTTGCAGTTGTCAGGGGTGAATTTTATCTGCCATTGTGCTGCCCATTCACCTAGCTTTGTGTGGTCTGACAATATCTCAACCCAAGGTGGTATATGGTTGCAGGCGCTGCCGCTCTCGTTATTTACAATGGCTAATTAAGATCCTGCTACAACCTTCATCCCACCCTTAATTCTTATGAAGCAGCCAACAAAAGGTTTTGATTTCCTTTTTGGCTGGAAGACCTTTTGGCTTCTGCAAAAAGGGGATTAAGAATGAAAGCACATAAAGGTATGTGCACAATCACAAAGTCATAACAGCTCTCTGAGTGCAGTCTCCCAGGAATGAAATGCAGCATTAGCAAGAAGGGCTAATTGGGACTGGTTTAAAGAGTGCACATTGTGTAGCTGAGTCCGGTAACACTTTTGATCAGGCAGACAACACAGCCACAAATTGCTTTCTTCCCCCTCCAAAATATCTGACCCTGCAGGAAATGGTGTTTTACCTTTCCCAAGGAATTCAGACAGGCCAGCAGACGGACGGTGTACACGAGCTGTGTGAGCACCATGGGTCACACCAGCTGCTCTGCAGGGCACAGCCTGGACAAGCCTAGCTCTCTGACAGCTCTGGGCAGATGCAGGGTCCCTATACCCCACGCTCAGCCTTGAAGACCCTGGAGGCTGGTTCTAGCACTGATAGCAATTGCTAGTGTCACTCTCATGGCAACTTTAGAATCAGGTGGAGTCATACTCGCCCAGACTTTCTCTCCAGAGGGTGCTTTAGGCACTGCTGTCACCTGCAGGTTTCCAAGCAATTTCTCCCATCACCACTTTGCCTTCCAGTAGAGGTGGGTGCAGATCCTGGGTCTCAGGCTGCCTCCAGAGAGCTTCCCCATTGCCAACCTTGCTCCAGAGTCTCCCCGTTGCCAGCCTGGCTCCAGAGCCTCCCCATGGCACACCTTGCTCTGGAGGTGCTTTGTCCTCCCCCAAATGTTCAGCCCTTGAAGGCTCTCCTATGGTGCTTGGGTCCCCTGAGCTCGTCTCCACCCCAAAAGCCTCCCCTCTTAGACCCTGCGTCACCAAGCTAGCTCTGCAAGCCAAGCCTGGGAATCTGGTTCATTAGCTCTTGGCAATGCCATCCCCCCAAATGTCATGGCACGCAGAAATCTATGAAAACCAGAGGCCTGAGACATGTGTTTTTGTTTGTTTGCATGTGCCAACATTTCCAATGGCTCAGAAATGTGTGCCTGTGAAGGCTGCATGTGTGTTATTCATTTAGGATTATTTTCAGTCCTTATAATAGGAGGCTCATTTTATCCTTTTGAAAGCTCTCGAGCAGGGATGATCACAGCCCCAAAGCCTGCCGTGGCTGTAAACAATATTTAAGCTCCACATAGCTCTCTCATTGGAAAACAGTCCCATGAAGGAGTGGAAGGGGTTTCACTCTATGTTCGTGTCCGATAAATAGATAAACAGGCAGCTCATTCCTCTAGGCTACTTTGTAAACGTCAGCCAAGATTTTTACATCCTGATTCATGCAAATCCAATCATGTGATCAAAGTAACGTGCTACCTCCCAGGAACTTGTGCACTGATGGCTGGTGGGCCATGGCCCATGGCACACCATTGCTTTCCCTCCTTGTTCCTGATGCCACTTCCCCCTGTCCTCACACACAACATCCCTCAAGCAGACAGTGGCTCCAAGCTGGTGTGATGGGGTCTCCTCACAGCCAGCTCCAAACTGGTCATGACAAGGGCTGCTCCCAGCTGATTCTAACACCCTGGGAAAGTCTTTTCTTGCACTCTGCTGCTCCACCCATGCCAGAGTTTCTGATGGCACATCTCTCCTGGCTCCTGATGGTGATGCACCCCAAAGCGGGCACATGTTTCTGGATCCCAAGCTGGGAAGGTTTGGAGTGAAATTTCCCAAGTGCAAATTTCTTCTATGACTACCATAGCTCATGCAAGAAAGATATTAGAGAGTGTCCAAAGGAGGGCAATGAAATGGGGAAGGGCCTTGAGAGGAAGTGTGTGAGGAGCAGCTGAGGGCACTTGGTGTGTTCAGCTGAAAAAGAGGAGACTGAGGGCAGACCTCAGTGCAGGGACAACTCCCTGGGGAGGGGCAGAGGAGGGGCAGGGACTGAGCTCTGCTCTGTGGGGACCAGGGCCAGGAGCCCAGGGAATGGGCTGGAGTTGTGTCAGGGCAGGGGCAGGGGGGATCTCAGGCCAAGGGGCTTCTTTGCCCAGAGGGTGGTTGGGCAGTGCCCAGGCTCCCCAGGGCAGTGGGCACAGCCCCAAGGCTGCCAGAGCTGCAGGAGGGTTGGGATGATCCTCTGGGGACAGGGGGGGACTCTTGGGGATGGGCCTGTGCAGGGCCAGGAGTTGGATGGATGGTCCTTGGGGGTCCCTTCCAATTCAGCATATTCTGGGATTCTATGATTCAATTTACTCAGGGTATAAGTGGGTTCAGAATTTCCTGTTTTGGAGAAAAAAAATGGCCCTACAGCATCCAGCTGGGAAGGGGAATAGCAGCATCATCTGTACTGCTTCTCCTGGCTGGTTCATGATGTCCTTCATCCAGAACATCCCTCAAAACACACCACACACCCCACGATGCTTGTGCTGTTTAACCACGGAGGAAATTCCCATTAGAGGCTTTGGTGTGGTTACACCTTCTGTTATTCCTGGCCGCTGCGGTTGTTTTTTTCAAAACAAAGGCAGTGTTTTCTATCCTTTAGGCCTGAGCAGAAACAATTCATTTCTCTTTAGATGGGTTTGATGTGGCTTGGGAAACTCAACCAGTTGTTTCCCAATCCCAGCATAAATTCAGTTATGCTTCCTTTGGCTCAGCCACGGGTCCCCCAACCTGGAAGCCACTGGAGATGTACAGACAGTTACTCTTTAGTCTGCTCCAAAACTAGGAATCAGCCCTTGCCCAGGCAGGTGTCAGCCACTGTGCACTTTGCACTGGTTGCACTAGATTTTCCATAATTTTCTGAGTAGAAATGAGTCCCATCCACAGGAAACATGGTCAGGGACTGCCACCAGCCCAGAGATCACAGCTTGGCTTGTCTGTGTCAGAAACCACTAAATTTACATGTCTTGATGCCCAAGGAGACTCCAGCATATGCCAGACCTTGCTGAGGAACAGGGATTCTGCAGAGGATGCTCACCTTGCAGATCTCCTTGGGTTAGCACCTTAACACAGGCCTTGCAAGCTTAAAATGCCATGGGAGAAAGGAAGTAGTGTCATGGGCTTTGTTCCTATCAGCAGGGATTCAGCCTCTGAAGAAAAGGGAGGGGCAGGAAGGCATTAGAAATGGGTAGGACAGGACCAACTCAGAGAAGGTTTGGGCTTTGCACCCATCAGTGGGAAAGGTGGTGGAAGTTACTATCCAGAGTTTCAGCTTTCTTGCTAAAGAAACGGCAAATTGCCATAGCATTGGAGTTTTAGCAGGGGGCTGAAATCTATTGAGAGACTTAGAAAACAGTGTCAGCCACTGAATGGGCAGGGGAGACATTTTTACACTCAAATGATTGCTTTTCCTTTCAAAGTGAAGCTTCTATTTCTTCC
>VXBA01002755.1:14071-49641 GCA_013399895.1 Serilophus lunatus
AAGGAAAAAAAAAAAAAAAAGAAAAGTTTCAGTTTGACCTGATTTTTCCTCCCTAATTTTTCAGCTCACACTCTTGGAAATAACAGAGTCTGCATAGGTTACATCATTTGTGAGGAATCTCCTCTCATCCGTCTCCAAATGAATAACAACAAACATTCAAAAAATAATTGAAGTTTTATATATATCCCTTGGCCATTCAGGTGGTATGGCTGGCACAAGACATAGGCACTTTAAACAGCTGTTGTGAATCTTAAGTATAAACTTCCACCCTTTGGCATACCACCAGGAAATTATGCATAGGAATATACCTGCTTTCCCTTGCAGCGGACTCAAACCATGATGTTTGACATCTTCAGGGTGGATGGCAGAGAAAAGCTGTTTTCCTGGGGGACACCCCATGCTTTTTGTGGCCCTTTCTACTTTGGTGGACTGGGCTGTTGCAAGGGGTCTGTACACCACACCAACATGCACACAGCCCCTCTTCCTCCTGCACACAATTTTTCACATATTCCAGCCTTATTTTTTAAAGGTGGGCAGGAAACACAGCAAGGTCTCAGAGCCAAAGTCACACATGTTTTCTGTTACCCAACCTGTCACACCTACAGTTGACTCCGATTGCTCAGTCAGATCCTTCCTTGGTGGACAAACTCTCCTAGATCATCTTCTCCAGCTGGAGTCTGAAGTTCTGGCTGAAATCTCATTCCACTCTCTTTGTGAAAGTACAGAGACACCAAATTGCTCAGAGACTCAAGGAAAGCTGATGGACATCCATGGGGCAGAACAGCACCCATTGGGCTACACACATGCCCGTCAAGCTTTGCTCCGAGAGCTGGTGTAGGCTAAGTGTTTGCTTAAATCAGACTTAACACCTTGCCGTGTTTCTATGAGCTCAGGTAAATAAGTTCCTGCAAAGACCAAGGTGGTTTGAGGTGGTGCAACAGGAAGGGATGAGCTGAGCTCAGGCCTCACGGTGCTTTCCAGCCCCCTCTCCACTCCAACACACACCTACATGGGGTTCACAGGGACTAGAGCATCCAGTACATTAGACTTCGGCTTTAACTCAGAAGCCAGGGACATAGAAGCTGGGTCTTCTCATCAATGAAGCACTAGGGCAGCATTCCTTCCCTAGACTTCATTATTTTTGACCCAGTTGCTTCCTTCTTACTTTGTCCCACTTTATGACATTTATTGGAGGAGTGTATTGCTACTTTCAGAAGCACTTACTAACTGCAGAGATATCACACTTGTTGGTGTGTAACAGATGTAGCTGGAGAGATCAGTTCCCCTGCATAGGTAGGATACACATTTGGGCAGGTTCAGTGACCCCCTGCTTGCAAAGGGCAGAGCTAGAACTGCAAATGTGCTCCTGGAAGATGCTTCACATGCACAAAAAGTTCCAAACTGTCAGCCTGTGAACCAGTACCATGGGGATGATCCTGACCTCAAGACTGCAAGGACATCACAGGAAAATGAACATAAATTTCACATGCCTGTGCTCCCAAAGAGTGTGTTGCCAAAAACCAGCTGTTGGCCAAAAAGGGCAGATCACGGTCCATCAGGGCACACTAGGTGCAGCAACCACCCAGCTTTTCAGCACAGAGCCTGCAATGGCACCTGCATTTGCATCAACAAGGCAGAGGCAGAATAAAACAACTTGGCTGTCAAGCAGGAAAGACCACACCAGCTTTGGGTCTCCAGCTGCAGGGATGTCAACTGCTCCCCACCACTGACAGCTCTGTGGCCCAAGGAAGGCTGGTAGGGAACTGGAAGACACCTTGCACAGGGATTAGGACACTCTTTGTGCTAAGCCCCAGACAGGGCACACTACCACCATGGTGAAGGGTTTGCTCTATTTGAACCAGACACTGAGCCTAGCTGAGCTTTGACCACCAACCCTTCACCATCCAGGGACTGCATGGGAGACCCACTACTCAGAAGGTCTCACCAAACATCAGCCTGGTTTATGCAACATGTTCTAAAAGCTTCCTTGGACTTAGAGAGTTTCCCTCCTGGGACAGACACACATTTCAGGATGCTCAGCATCTCCTGCACCCAGGTTCATGACAAAGCCAACCACAGCATTATTAGACCCTGCCACTGTCTCATCTCAGCTACTGTGACAAATCCAGCAGTATTTCTGAGACAGTAGCTACAATGTGCTTTTATTAGACCCAATCAAGTAGTGTCCCATTAAAGTGGGCTCACTCAGAGCTCCATACACGTTCATGCCACCAGTTACTTTAAGCAATCACACAGTGTTACAATCCTTGTTCTTGAGCTTATTTCCACAATAGTAATTAATTCCTCATTAACAATTTTCAATTATAAAGTAAATCAAATGTAATAGCCTATGCAGAAAATCTCAGCTCTTACCCAGGGAGACCAAAGACCTTCTGAAAGGAAAAAATTACATTAAACACCACATACACCTGCAGTCTGGAGGTCAGCAGGTCCAACAGGGGAGTTGGCAGCCACTTACAACACCCTGGCCTAAACACTGAGCAACTCCCAGGAGCACCATGTGCCTGGTGGCCACAAGCACAGGGCTGTCCATCGCTGGGCACAGGATGGATCTCTCCTATTTCCATTCATTTCTTGAACGTCTCCTTCCCAGAGCACCCTCTTATCCAAAGTGAAGGTGCTCTGAAGAAAATCTGATGTGAAGTCTTCTCATCTTTGCCCCTGCTTTTGTTGTTGTTGATAAAGCCTAAAGAGCAGATGTCCAAACACAAATACTTAATGTGCACCATCCTCAACCAACGAATCCCTCCTGTCAGCAGCAGGTGAGCATCACAGCTCCTCACCACACTGACTTTTCACAGCCTGAGGAACCTGTCACACTGCTGTCCAGGAAATATTCTTGTAAACCACTGACACAAGTGCCAGAGGCCCCAGCTACCGTTTGCATGGTCCCCCAATCCCACATGTCAATCTCCAAACCCAGCAGACACTGCGGGACAGGGAGCAGAACCACCCTGGTTGCTCTCGGCCTTAGAGTAGATCCCTTCTGCCCAGACTTCTTCAGCATTTACTGCCTCCATCCCTTCAAATTTCCCCTGCCATTCTGACAGTGAAACCATCAGGGCCATGGGCCATGGCAATATTTCAAAAAGTAAAAAGGCATTCATAAATCTTTTCTCACTCTTGAAATCAACTGGGTTTCTCCTTTTGGAGGTACTAGCACAGCAAATCTCCAGCTGCTCCCAATCCTCCACCCCCAGAACTCCTGTGAACTTCCCCCAGATCTTGCCCACACGAATCAATCTGAAGACAAAGCTGGCAAAGCCTTCCAGCCCCCATCAACCAATTCCACCACTGTGCAATTGGGTCCCATTTCTGTGCTTGTCTCCAGTTACACCAGGAGAGCAGCTCCCAGCACATCCACTGGGAGAGGGGCTGCTTGAGGGACCTCTCGTGCTTAGCTGGGGTGACAGCATCACCTGTACAGCTGCCCAGCTTCTCCTGGAGTCACATGGAGTGATCCTGCTTAGCACTGTTCATTTTTCTCTAGGCTTGCAAGGTTTGGAGATTGGTTCAGATAAGCATCCTCAAGCTTGCAGGCTTATCTGCACCATCTCCCAAACAG
The DNA here is from genome assembly GCA_013399895.1 of Serilophus lunatus. Classification (NCBI taxonomy): domain Eukaryota; kingdom Metazoa; phylum Chordata; class Aves; order Passeriformes; family Eurylaimidae; genus Serilophus; species Serilophus lunatus. Next base: position 17,658 of record VXBA01002755.1, read on the forward strand.
CTTTGATCTGCAGGATTTGGCTGCAGTTTTCAAAGTTATCTTGAGAAAGCTTGTTCTGGGGAGAGTCATTCTCACGATTAACAAGAAAAAGCTTTCTTAGTGGCTTTGAGCATTTCCAGCCCTGGCTGCAGCCAAAGAGTGCAGCAATGTCTGCACACAGAGAGAAGGAAAAAGCCAAGCAACCTTCTCCTTAAAACTTCACTTGGGCCCAGTTGCCATTTCAGCGAAAAAATGAAGTCAGTTATTTCATCTTGCTTCTTTTCCTCATTTTCTGTTTATAGGTCCCTTTACATCCCCCATATCCAGAACTCCTGAGGGGAAAGCTGCACTGAGCAGGGAAGCGAGTCCCTCAATGGGCTGGGAGGACAAAGGGGAAGGATTTGTCCCATTGAGGGCAAGTTATAAAAGGCACAATATTGAATTAAACAGCTGAAACCAATAGCCCTTCTAAAACCTCTAGTGAGGGAAAGGAGCCACACGTAAGTACGTGTTAATGGAGTCAGATGCTCTGTTTCCAGGTTACCTTCTGCTTGGCCAAAGCTTTAGGAAATATTCATTGGACTGAAAAGTATCAAATGTAACTCCTGCTCTTGAAAAATGCCAGCGTGGATCCCACCTCACTCAGCCCATCACCCCACACAAGACTTCTCCCTTGTGACAACAACCAGAGAGGAAGAGGAAGACTGTATTAAGGAACAGGAGGAAACATAGAATTAGCAACGAAGTTTGCAGTGAGGAAACTACTCAAACATATCCTGCTAACCTCACGTAAAAGATAAATATGCATTAAAAAAACACTACTCAGGGAGGGGAAAGAAGTGTGAACAGCAAAAATATGTACATGTGTTTTAAATAATTTTTTTTAATTGTTGAGGCAGTAATACTTGGTTCATGGAACTGCAATATACAGAGAGGTGAAATAAATAGCTTATATATATATAATATATATAATATAGCTGGTTTTAAAATATTCCCTTATCATTGGTGTACTAGGTCATCTTGTAGTCACTTGAATGTATTTAGCAGCATTCTCCAGAACTGAGCACAATGCAGGATCACGGAGCCGTGACACCTTATGTCGTCAGAAGGTTACAGAAGATCCATGCGTCGAGAACTCCAAGGAAACTCACTCACTGCAGCACACACCATCTTGTCCTGGGCCAGTGGGCAGCAGACAATAAATAGATTACTGCAAAACCGGCACTTTTCGGGGCAGGGTCTCAGTAACTTTGGGAAAGAACTTTGGTTTTCTTTGGTTTTATTTATTTATTTTTAATAATTACTTTTTTTTTTTTCCCTCTGGGGATATGCTTGAAAAGTTGTCCTTTCCAAAAAAAGCGATATAAGCACCTGTGTGTCATCAACAACAAGAAGTCAATTTAAATAGAGCAGTTCTTTTCAAGTCACAATAAATCCCGAACAGCTTTCCCCAGCATTTGCCATCTAGTCTTTTATTAATTTTTTTTATTTTTATTTTTTTAAAACACAATGTACAAAAATAGAGCTTCTTCCTTATTTTTAATGTAAAAATATTCCTCTGGTGCAGTTTTTTTTTCTTTTTGTGGTTTCTTACTGTGACACTGTTTTTGTCTATTTTTAACTGGGGTTGGTGGGTCGTATTCTCTTAGTCCTCTTGGTGACTGTTGTGTACTTGAAAGGTTTTTGTATCTCCACTTGCCCCTTTGGGTATCTCTTCATAAAATGTACATCTTGCTGGTTTTCCCGGGTCTTGGGCCCTTTCCGTGGCCTCCCTTTTTTGGTGAATCCAACATACCAGCCTGAATATTTTGCAGACATCAGTGCTGTGTAGTTGTTTTCTAGGACTTTTTCAATGAAAACACACTCCTTGCTGGTGCCATCAGGCTGAAAAAGGAATAAAAAGAAAAGCAAAAAATTTAATTATCCAAATGCAAGCTCAGTGACCAAAACCCAACGTGGCATAAATAAAACCATCACATCTGAACCTCTTCTTTTGGTTCAAATATTGTTAATAGGAGCTGTTACAAGCATCATCTGAAATAGAAATGATTTTTTTTTTCAAGCACTAAAGCATGACGTCCTCACTTTTTCTTTAATGCTCTTCTCCAAGGAGAGAATGATTTTTCAAAGATAACAGTGGAGTTTATTTGGTCCAGCTCCTTCAGCTGCAAGGAAAGCAGGACATCTAGCTTTGCTTTTTTCCATTAAGGAGAGAGGACAAATGCAACTCATGCCAGGGAAATTACACACTTAATCAGAAAAATCTAAAACTCCAGCACATCACATGGCCTAAACATGTATTTCCCCATCTAGCACTCACTTCTGATACATTTTTATGAAATACCTTATGGGCTTGTGCCCATAACTACCCAAATCTCACTAAAATCATTACAAGCCTCAGTCTAAGCCTTCACAGGCTTGTGCCTCATCATATCCCAGGGTGACACCTGGCAGATGGACCACACCTGGTGCTGCAGGGGTGAGTCAGAGGGGTGCCAGAGGCACTGAGGTCCCCAACCCCACTGCATCCCCTGGGATCCTGGAGAGCCCTGAAGTCAGCAGTTGTTTTGGAGGTGCTTTGCACACCCCAGGCTTGGCTTTGAGTGACAACATCGACTGACATCAGCAGTGGAAGGGGCTGCTCTCACACCAGAACAGTTCCGAGATGGGGTGGCATCCCACTGGCATCCTGCTGTGACTGTGGTAGGAGGACTGCGTGGCAGCAGTGTTCACCCACATCAGCTCCACTACCAGAGAGTGGGACATGCCAGTCCCTGATTTTACACCTCTTGGTTTTCCTTTGGAAGAGGGTTTCATTTCTCATGGCATGAGGGACATGATCCTTCCCCTTTCACAACCTTTCAATCTCTGTCTGAAAGAAGCCATGCAAAGCTCCAGGAGTTGGCTTTGGGAGTCCCTTCCCTAAAGCACCTCCTTGCAGAGGAAGACAAGCACTGAGCTGGAGGCTTTTAAGCAACACTGCTGCTCCCCAGCCACCCCATAGCCAAACTCCTGCCCTCCTGGGACTCCTTTCCCCATGAAGCCACCAGCTGGAGATTAGGCAGACTGGGCTCAGCTCAAGAGTAACAGACTCAGAACTGGGCTTTGAATGCAGCAGAATGTAGATCTCTGTATTCAGAACTCACTTAGCACACGCAGCACTGGAGGGAGTCACAGCATCACACAACAGCATCTTCCAGTCCTTCAGCACAGAGGAAATTCTTCTCACCCTGCACTTTGATTTATCCACCAAAATACATTAGGGCATAGATACAGGATAAGTGTGGTACAGACTATCATACAGGACTTCATCTAATGCTCAGCAAAGACAAACAAAAGATTTCCATCCTAGTATTAGTCCAATTCAGCTCCCAATGGTCACAGAATCACAGAATCAGAGAATATGCCAAGTTGAAGGGGACCCACAAGGATCATCCAGTCCAACTCCTGGCCCTACATAGGCCCATCCCCAAGAGACACACCATGAGTCTAAGAGTATTGTCCAAATCAAAGGAGTTTCTCAGTACTGCAGGCCTATATATGCTACTATTAAACTCTCCCCACCGAAACAGTATCAAATCCTCTCAGTCTTGGGCCATTTCAGCTGTCCCATCCCAGTGGGGACAGCAAGCAGCCACAGCAGCTTGTTGAGCTGGTCCCAGGCTCTGCCCAGGGGCTCCTCTGGGCAAAACAGCCAGGGCAAGGAGCCAAGCCCTGCATCCGTTCCGCAAGGGCAAGTCAGTCTGCTCTTCTGGAGAAACCTTTCTAAAAATTCCCGCACAATCTCAGTGGAGTTTGGTGCAGTTTGTGGGAAGGGCAGAGGATCATGGGACAGGAGGGAAACCCTCCAGGCCATGGTGCTCAGGCTTCCCTGATACTCAAATAACTGTGCACAAGCTCCAAACAAAGCTGTGAGATGGGAACCACCAGGGACAATGACCTAGGCTGGGATCAGGCAGCAACAGAGGAAAAATCAGAGAGGATGGCTGGGCATCACCAGCCCCCAGTACCAGCCATTCCTCCATGACTTAATGCCTTCAGCAGAGCTTCAATTCTATCCATGCAACAATATGAGATGTACACCCTAAAGTCAGTAATGCACCATCCTGCCTAAAGGGTTTCATTACCAGGGGAATTCTCATTAAGAAGGCAAAGGAAATTCTGGCAGCTTTTGAAACAAATATGCTAATCCAGGGCTCTGCCACAGGACCAGCAGTCTCCATCCTGGACAGGCACAAAGGTCCTCATTTTACCATCCACAACTGAAGCTCACAAACACTTTAATGAACGGCAGAACTGGGCAAAGCTCAGTGGTTCCAGTTCCGGGGGGAGTCATTCTCCAAGTCCCGGGTTTGATCAAAGCCACATGAGTGGGAAAGGGAGAAATCAGTCAACACCACAGGGTTCCACCAGGTTTCAATAGGAAGCCATAAAACCAGCCCCAGGTTTCTCGGGGCTCAGCCCAATACAAACCCTTCCTCAATGAGTGGAGAATTTTTAAACAATACCGTGGCTGAGATTCAAATCCACCAAGACCCAGGTGCTGGGGAACTGACTGGATCCATACCACAGAGGGAGCAGGTAATTGGAAGGGCTGATCCCCCGACACTCATGGAAAGGGACTGGATTTGAGCCCTGACCTTGTTGCTAGGAGAATTAAGGCCTTTTCATGCAATTTTGAGGTTTCCGTTTGTACTGCAATGTAAGTTTCTCATGGAAAATGAAGATTGGAATGAAAAGAAAATGTGTGTAGGAGGGGAAACTCATTCTATTAATAATAAAAAAATATTTACTTATACCTTCAAATTTGGCGACAGAGCCTAAGACAGAGATAGGAGGTGCAACTTCAGGCCAACCTCAGAGCTAATTTGAAGTAAACAAGGTGCATGAGATAAAGTAACTTTGTTCTGGAAGAGGAAGAGCTAAATGGTTTGATAACATGAAATTACAGTAACATTTACAAGTACCTTGAGATAAATCAGGATAAGGACCTCATTTCCCCAAACAGAGCATTCCTGTATGTGCTAAGACATGTCAGAGACGGACAAATTAGTTTCAAACACTTAAGAGATAATTTTACAGCATCTGTTATAATCCCCAATAGAAAAATCATTCACACGTTTCCTACACCATGAAGAGCTGAACCCACAGCAGTCTATTAGGGGAAAAATCAATTTATAAGGGTTTCGAATACTTTTCAAGCATCAGATGCCCACCACTTAAAATTTAATCATGTCCCTATTTAAGCCATAGGAAATCAGTCCTCTAAAGGAGGGGTTGGAAGAGAAAAGGGAGACAGCTTTGCATCACTCCCTGCTTCAGCCACCAGCTCGCCCTTTCCCAGGAGCTCCCAGTGCAAACGATCCAGGGCTGCACCCTTTGTCTCTGACGTCAGTTGAGAGCTCCTGCCAATCCACATTTCACACCTTCTGCACTGGTAAGGATGCACCTTGCAGAGCACTCGCCCTTCGAAGCATGGAGGTTCATGTCTTGAACTGATTCTTTGCAATAAAGAAATTCTTGAAAGTCTCAGAGCTGCACAGGAACCATGCAGGCCCAGTGCAATGGCCTGGCCACACGATGGAAGAGGACCTAGACCAGCCCTGCATCCCCATTGCCTTGTGGGGCTTCGCACCACCGGGTGCCCCACGCCTGCATTTTGCCCACCACATCCCATTTGACAGCAGCTCCAGCACACTCCCTATTCAGAGTAGGCACAGAGCAGAGGCACAGCTCTGTTCCTGCAAAGGGCACAGGCTCTCTGTAGGTCAGCACCTCCTGGTACCTGTGACAAGCCACCACCCAGCTGCTGATGTTGCCCCTGAACGCTGCTGCCTGGCCCTGTGACAAGGCCATGCCACCACAGACCTGACGCCTTGCAGGTCAGTTCTTTGCAGAGAAATAATTCAGAGCATATTTAGATTAAGCACACCCCTAACACCCATGGGAATATGTGGTATCTGTTAGCCAAATTTCTGAAAAATACCTTATAAAATGCCTGATCTAAATGCCACCTTCCATAGACACCTCTGGGGCATTGCCCACATCTGTGCAGAGGCAAGGAAAACAGCCTGAGCAGCACGACACACTGGCTTCCAGCTCCTGGGATAACAGCTGGGGATCAGCCCCTGTGCCTGTGAGCAGCTGCCCAGTGCCAGGGCAGCGGACCTGGGCGGTCCCAGTCTTTATCAACCAGCAGCAACAGCAGCCACCCAAAGCTCACCCTCCAATAAAGGGTATCTCGAGTGTTTCCATACCATGGGCCAACTCCACCTCCCATGCAGCTGAGGGCAGAATTGCCAAAGGAGCTGCACTGGAGCCAGGGACTGTCTGAGCACCCTGAGCTTACCAAGGAGCAGCCCCGGATTGTTTGTGCAGAGCATTTGGCGACAGGCTCTCCAGTCTTAAACGTGAAACATGTTGAACTGACACTAAAGCAGAATTAAGTGCCAAAGCATTTGCTGCTTCTACAATTACACTCCAGAGCGCTTTGGTGCTCCTGCTTTCCTTTTTATGACCCAACTTGGTCTTATTGTAGTTTGGCTTTCTCGTTTTAAGTTCTCCAAATGGAAAAGATCAAAGAGCTCTTTGTTGTCGTAGCAGGAGTGCTCCGAGGAGCGAGGAATTCCTGCCACGAACAGCTTGCTGCTCAGGGGGAATTCACAGCAGCCTCTGTGCCACCAGCCTGAGCCAAAGCATTAGCAGGTGCAGCAGTCGCCTCCGCCTTCCCCCATTAGCCTGCCACACTAAGCCACCTGAGCAGCTTTTTATAGGAAAGGGAGGCCAGGGTGGGTTTTCTCATTTATGCTTCACAAATCTGGCTCAGTGGGCACCGGCAAATCCAAACTTCATTCGGCATTTACAGCAACAATAAGCTCGTGCAAGCGGCTCGGGTAACACCCCAGTGTGGCGAGAGATGCCTCCAAGACTGAAAGGTTTCTCTGTTTGCAAAGATCAGGGCACAAATTAAGCCCTGCGAGTGATGCTGTGTTAAGCTGTTGTGAACTAAGCTTATGTTAAAACACTTCCCCCTCCTCGAACGCTGCTGCAATTAGGAGCTCTCTGAGTAAAAGACTGAACCCACTGGTGATGTGCTGATAATGACAAACACCAAATCCCATGAAACACGGCTGCAACAACCCAGGAATGCTGGCTTGGCACAGGGCACAGAGAGGCTCAACCCCTCGAGTGAGAGGGGATGAGTCTCTATCTAATTATCACCTTTATGGCAGCTCAACCCCCAGGCTTGGAAACTCTGAACCTGTGGTGAAACCAGGCCTCCATACAAGTGAGAACATCTATCTCTGCAAGAGAAGGAAGCCCCCTCCTCCTAAAAATACTAGAGCAGGGAAAGTTACCGCTCAAGCAAAAGGTTTCCAAGAGGTGCACACACCGAAGCTTTTGCGAGGAAAACCCGTGCAAACAGACTTTTCCTGCATCCCTCCTTCCCTCCCCCTCCACAGACAGACAGAGGGGGTTCTCAAGCAGTGGCACCCCACCGTGCTGGATTTCATGCCATTCCCAGGTGTGACGTACACCCACTGAGCTCAGCAGTCATTTCAAAGGGCTGCTGAAAACTTCCCTCAAATGCTGGCACTGTTAGATTCACACAGTGAATCCCGCCCTATTTCCTAAATTTCAGAGCAGTGACAGCAGGGAAGGCTTTGGTTTTTCAGGACAACCATGGCTCAGCAGGCCCACTGAGCCACTCCTCAAGCATCCCCAGCTGAGGACCAAGGGCTGGTGTCCCTACAATCATTGATAAACCCTAAAAGCCCCAGGGCTGTTTACCCAGCACATGCCTAGTGACATAGGTTTTCAGGAAGCATGTTCCTTCTCTGCGGTTTTGGACAAGCTCAGCTCAAAGTCAGATGAGCAATGCTCTGAACCTCCTCCAGACTCACTCCACATGGCCTGGAAAATCCCGAGTGGAAGGATGATGAGGTGGGTACAGCAGCTGCCAGGGCCAGTGGTGCGGCGGGAGACAGGACCTCCTCACCACACAGTAAGTCTGAGTGCTCAGCCATCCCCATGCACTTTATGGGCATTATAAGGACAAACCCATCATCAGCATCCTGATGCTCAGCATCCTGGATTTATGACAAGGCATCCTGACCACAGAGACACCTCTTGACCCAAATGCACATTCCTGCTCCTAGAGCAGGCCGTAAATCAGGGAAGCCGCATCCATAACTGCCAAGAGTCACTCAGCTTCATGCGCGTTTCCTCCAGCTCTCTGCCCTCTGAACCTGCACAATCCTCCGAGGAAAATACTTAAGAGTCATGATGGGCAATTCAATAAAAGTGTCTGCCAGCGCAGTGGAGAGGTTAATTACGTATACAGGACATCTAAGTGCATTCACGAGGCAGGGGAAGTAACACAAAACCCACGCAGAGGAGATTCTCTGAGGAGAGGGCACATCTCCATCCAGAGGCCCTGTTTCAAAGCAGCGTTGCCTATGTTGCCTACGCCCCACCTGCCCACAGACCCTGGGCACACCCCCTCTCCTGAGAGCAGGTGACAATGGGCACGGTCCTGCATGCATGGGACAAGATATCCAGGCTTGGCAGAGCCCTGTCCTTGTCTATGCCAGACACAAGCTGCAGGAACCAAGGAAGAGAACAGCTTAAAATTTTTCTTTCCTTCTACCTTTCATTCCAAAATTCCACTTTTCTAAGTTCAGTAACCCTCACTTTGCCCTGGAAGAGCACTTTGTTGCAGGATAAAAAAGGAGGACACAGAGATGAAAGGAGTCTCTGTAGGGATGAATCAAGCAAGGCTGAGGCTACAATGGACATACCTCCTAACCTGCTCCTTCCATCACAGCCACGTTTCCTGCCAACAGTGCAGCAGGGTGGCCATGTCTGGAACTAAGGTAAACTGGGTTGGCTTCACCTGGAAAGATGTGTACTTGGTTGATAGACATTCCTAACTGAATGTCAGAAAGCTGCATATACTTGTTATTAATGATGAGAAACATCGACTACTTTTAAAATGAACTTTATTAAACCAAAAGAAAATTTAGGAAAACTTAAAAGGTGAAAATTGTAGGTTTCCTGCAGTAGGAAGCTACTGTGATATCTGAGCAGATCTATGGCATCTACCTTTAGTTGGACCTACCTGGTCTGGTTACAGGTATGCCAGGAACTGCTACATGTGTTCAGAGCTGGAAAGGCGTTTCCACTCATCTGTACAAAGCACAATTTGCTGGGTAAGTGTTCTGCTGGGATTTGCTGGGATTTTTTTTTCCAGCAGTCATTTCCAGCCTCCACAGGCCAGCCGTGAACTTTCTATAAAAACCATCTAAGGGCAGCAGAACTTTTTGTGTAGACTTGAATACAATATACAGTTGTAGCAAGGTGGTGGTCAGCCTCTTCTCTCAGATAATAAGCAACAGGACAAGAGGAAACAGCCTCAAGCTTTGCTAGGGGAGTTTCAGGCTGGACATCAGGAGATATCGTTAAACATTGGAAAGGGCTGCCCAGTGAGGTGGTGGAGTTCCCATCCCTGGAGGTGCTCAAGAAATAACTGGATGTGTCACTCAGTGCTCTGGTCTAGCTGACAAGGCAGTGATCAGTCAAAGGTTGGAATCAATGACCTCGGAGGTCTTCTCCAACCTAAATGATTCTGTGATATAGGAAGTTTTGCCAAATAGAATTTATTTTTTTTTAATTCTTTAAAACATCAAGTCTAGATGATGAGTGGAACAAGGTAATGGCACTACAACAGTTGCTGACCCCATAGCAGGTCCTGGGTTGATTTCAGATTCATTCACGTTAAACGAACACACACACTGACTTTGCAAGTTGTCAGTTCAAACAAATGCAATCTCATCCAGCTGACATTCCAGTAGTGATACAAGTTTCCCTGTGGCAAATTTTAATCAGTGGAATTTAGAACCAAGAAAGGTCATTGATTGTCTATAGGATGACATTAGTTCTCTTCATGTCAAGTCATATTACTAAAAGAGAGAAATCCATGGTCAAATCAAGTGCTACCCATAAAAAATGATCATCCAGAATTGTTTCAGTCTGTGAATGATCAACTTCCATCTGTATACAACAAGTGCAAGGCTTGAGACCTATCCTCCCTTAAGAAAATTTAGTATCCTCAGGTAACCAAAAGACAAGAATATCTCAAGAACAAGAATGTATTTGAGCAAAATCTACTTTTCTTTGACCTTAAAAATAATTTTGTAGCAGCCACATCAAATGAACTATATTTTGCTACTGTTGGAGCAAAGGTCTTATTCTACAGTTCAAAACTAGCATTTGCTGTCTCACTTCATCTCCAAAAACAGTAAGCCAAGCAGAAACAGTCCCTGAAGAACAGGATCCACCTGAATGTGATCTCAGCTGCACCACTCGAGGAAGACAAGGCTGCACTACTTTGTTCCTTCTTGAAAATTAAATATATCAGTGTATTTGCTAAGTAATACTTCAAAGAAAGATCACCCTCACATTAGAAATGCTCAAGAGCAACAAAAAATTGTAGTTGGGGGATGAGGTATTCTGAGGAAAGCCATTAAATTCAATTTGATAATTGTCATCACAAGATGCACACAGCAGCATGCTCTCCCCACCCAGAGAGGGTAAGGCATGGCCAGGGTTCAGGGATCCCCACTGGTAATTTTAATTAACATTTAACCTTAGGGAACTGAAATATTCTAACATGACACACAGATGCAGCCACCAAGAAATGCAGGGCGTTAGCAGCTTTATGGTGACACTTGCTCCCTGAACACAGAAAGGATGAAATTAAATTATCATGCAGCTTTCAAGAAGATGGTATTTTTTTCCCTGGAAGGGGATACACAGCTTCCAGCCATGGGATAAGAAAAGATTTAGAGGTCAAGCTTACAAGCCTGGCCTGCAAAGTGGAACTTGACTTCGCAAAGCTCAGCCTGAGAGAGAACAGGGGCAGCTTCTTAGGAATATCCAAACGAAAACATGACGTTTCCCAAAGAGGAATCACAAGGAATCTGTAAACTCATTACACAGCTCTTTGGTGACCAGACACAGCCTGGACAAACAGGGCACACGCTCACATCCTAGCAGAGCAACTGCAAGTCTCCATCATAAAAATAATATAATGAAGATTTTATTTTTTTAAATAAAAGGATCTTTTGCTTTATTTCAGAGCAAACACTTGAAGTATTATGGCTGTGCTATGAAGCTGAAATTAACCAGAGATGTTCATATATGGCTAAAACATGACTATAAGGACCTCTTGACCACATGGGTTGGCCGATGAAATGATGTATAAAGCATTGGTCCCATCCCAGGTATTCCCACCACCACCTGAGGAAGCCCTCTTCACAGGATCACACCTCATGCCAGGCACAGCTCCTCCATCTACTGTGTGTGGTTGAAGCCAAACCCCCAGTCCTTTCTTAGCTCAAGAGGATCAGCATCCACCCAGGGTGCTGAGAAAATTGCAAGAATTGAAGGTAGCACTTAGCATTGACCTTAAAAATCCGCACTGCTCTTGTAAGATGTTAGGGGATGTCCAACCAGCACTGTCAGTGTTCTGACTGGCAAAGCACCTAAGTACAAACCCAACCTCAGCAGCACACTGTGGGCATAAATGTGCTCTATTTATGAAACCCGTGACATAAATTCATCAGACCATACAGACAACATGTACAAACAGCACAGACAAGGGATCAGCAAAGGGAAGGCATTGGCAAGTGCCTCCGTGGTGGTACAAGCCTCTCTCCGCATCCAGTGCCATGAACACCACAGCCTGCTCGCTCAGACAGCCTTAAGGGTTTTGGCATCTAAGCCTCGTGCACAGACCAACTCAGTCAAGAACTGGTGCAGCCACTTGTGAAACAGAGGGACCTTCTCCATACAAGCATGCTTTTTCCATCTCCTCGGCCTCTTGTGCCATGTGAGCTCAAGCACTGCCAGCATTCCCCAGCCACCCCCACTCTCTCCAAGAACAATCCCATCACTCTTCCCCAAGACTTGCAGCTGTTCAGTGTTTATCAGTATCCTCCGAACTGCTCTCCATCTTCTGCACAGCGAGCTTCCAAATGACCTTCATTTTCCTTGCAATATCAGAATCAGTCACCTGCTATCCCACACCACCAAAAATCAGCCAACCTCCTTCCACAATCACATAATTTTCCCCTCTCCTTCCTACCTCCACAGAAATTCCAGTAAAAAAGTCAACACAAATACAGAGTCAGGACAAGGCACACTGTTCATGATAAATATCAATGCTGCACAGGTTGCACAAACTCCCACCAGAAATGCTGCAGCATTGGAACCCGTTAATTTCTATGCCCCAGCAGCCTCAGTAAAAGGAACACTGGAAAACAGTTTCCTGGGCTCAGCCATAAATAGCTTCTTGGGAATCATTACATGGCTGTGCCACCCTCTGGGGGAAGAACCTTTTCCTAATATCCAACCTAAACCTCCTCAGACTCAGCTCTAGATGTTTCCTCAAGTCCTGTCACTGGACACAAGAGTGACGAGATCAGCACCTGCCCCTTGTGAGGATGTTGAAGACCCCAGTGAGGTCTGACCTCAGTCTCTTCTCCAGACTCAAACAAAGTGCCCACAGCCACTCCTCAAAAGGCTTTCCCTCCAGACCCTTCCCCATCTTCATGGTCTCCTTTGGACAGTTTCTAACATTTTAATGTCTTTTTCAATATTGGAGGTTCAGCTGCCCCAGGTCAGAGCAGAACAGGACCATTCCCATCCCTGGCCCAGTGCTGCTGCTCCTGATGCCCCCAGGACACTGATGTCCCTCCTGGCTCCAGTGCTCTGCTGACTTGTGGCCAACTGGCCCTGGACCAGGACCCCCAGGTCCCTTTCCACAGCTGCTTTCCACAGTCTCTCAATGATGTTTGAGGTCTGATAATTTATGAGGGTGGTTGCTGATTTTAGCTTCCACTTCTGCTTTTAATTCCATGAGAGTCTCGCCTTCTAAGTTTTCAGAACAATAATTCAATTTTTTTTTCTATGGGTTGCAGGGAAAAAAGCCTGATCAGGTGAATGCAGAAGGTTCTAATGACTCAACCAAAAGAAAAGTGGTTTTGCCATCTCATTGCTTTTAAGACCCTTTGGAATCCTGCAGGCCCTGATTTCAGATTTTTGGACACTTGAGACTGGTTTCAGATCAGGTCACTCTATTTAAAGTATGGGAAGTCCAAGATTGCTTGGCTTCAGGCTCCAATGAAGGTGTTCATTTAGATGACTTAAACTCACAGAGGAGTGAAAGCTTGGGAATACCTCACTTTAAAACAAAGATCAGTTGCTTCTATATGAAGACTGCAGTTCAAAACGAGATCTGAGTGAGATTCAGCAAAAGCCATGTCAACTTTTGCTTTCACGTGAAATGCCAGAATACTTTATGGCTGAACATATCACAGAGAAATCCACAAAATGCATGCTATTAAGCCCAACACTCCACCAATTCTGGTCATGTTTATGTTGCAAATTCAGCATTCAGCACCAGAAATTGTTAGGTTTTACAAGCCTCTTTCAAGCCAGCCAAATACTGTGCAACTCCAGGAAGAATTCTGGATGAGAATCAAACCCCTGCGAAACTGCAAATTCTGCCCCAGATCCAAGACACAGTTAGGTGCGGTTTTACATATACAAGCTAAGCAGGGCAAACAACTCATCTACAACATCAGTTTCAAACGGCAAACTTGGTGTGCCCTGCCCTCACCACACACCTCCCAGCAGCTCTGCAGCACATCTGGCTGCCAGGACAGACCCAGCACAGGCAGGAAGACTCACACCCAAATGCCATGCAGGACTGGGGCAACATAAAAGGGCACCAGGCTCATCCCTGAGTCTCCCTGCTTCAGGCCCATGGCTCTGGTTCTCCACCAGCAGTGTTTCAAAGCTTTTCAAGAAACCTTAACCTCAACCTTCACCAAAGCCAACTGATGAAAAAGCTGCTCCAGATGCATCAATAAAGCTTTGGAGAACCACCTGATGTCTCCCACATAGGTAAGTCTCCTTGCCCTATAGAGGGTGGCTCTTCCTGAAGCACCAGAGCTTGTGTAACACAATGTGCTCCTTCTCCCACGAGGCCAGAGGGATTATAAAGGGCCAGGAGCACATTCAGGGGCCATAGCGGGTGCCTTCACTCGGATGCTTGTCAGAGTTTTTTTTGCCAGCTTTCCTGACTAAACACACATGTTTCAAGAAACCCCCTATTTTAAAGCTGTAATGTAAACAACCCCAAATTATTACTATCCCCTAAAGGCTACTGCTGGCAGGCATCAGTGATAAAGCTCTGCCAGAGCAGTCTGGCATCTAGCAACAATTTGTTTGTTGTCCTGCAAAAATACAGAGAGCCTTGCCATATGGTATTAGCAACTTTCTGGTAACATTAAGAAATACATTGGCTTGGAAAGCAGTTATCACACCAGAAAAAATCTTACATCTGAGAGGCGGGTCTGTGCTGTGAGTGGCACCAACATAGTGGTGCTGGTCAGGGCTGGGGGAGAGGCAATGGTGGGCAGCACAGCAATGCCATCTCCAGCCCCCAGCACCAAGGACACGCCCCTGGCACTGCCACATTTAGGCTGCCACAGCTGTTTTCAGGAGCTGGACCATGCTGGAGGGCACAAGGTCAGCGTTGCTCATCAGTGCTTTGGGAGTTCTGGGAGGGCTCCAGCACTGCAGACGTGGCAGCAGAAGGTTCCTAGAAGGCAATCAAATCACCCATCACTGGTCTGAAGCACTGCCTCAGCCACCCAAATGGCCATTGTTTCCTACCTTTCCCCAAACAGCTTTTCCCCACTGTTCTTATGAAGCTCAGAGAATGGAGGAATAAAACCAAAACCATTAAAATGCTTTTACAAAAATAATGCGCATATACGTATACATACAATGACTTGAGCAGTTTGTGGACTCCAGGTCACCAAGGATTTTTGAAAGTCAACCCAAGGAGAGATGGTGCAAGTTAGCATGTGACTTTGGTAGGAAATGAACTATTTTATAGGATCACATGCTCTCAGGTTTCAATTCTTAAAAGGAGCAAAACTGATGCAATGAGGAGGTATTTTTCTCAGGATTCAACTTCAGTTTCTGTAGAGCTGGCAGGGATGATCTGTGATAGACTTCATTCTATCACTTTTCTAACACTACTCCTATTACTGGAGTTTTCTCTGTAGCCACATCCTACCTCAGAAGAAGGACTCACCCACCCTTCCAGCAGTGCAGGAGTTTCCTGTGAAGTTGCAGTATCAAGACTACAGCCGTGCCACATGGAGCAGCATTACATGGGAGCACAGCACACAACAGACAGCTGCCACACTGTCTCAACTCCACCTGCATTACAAGTCCCATCCCACTCTAAAGAGATGGGTTCCAGCACCACCACCTGCTTCTCCTTCCAGGAAGAACTCAAGGAGTCACTTAATAAACTGAGAGACAGAGCTGTTCTCAAAATGAAGCCAACAGGGAACAATATTGCTGCTGGATATGGAAAAGAGGTAATTCATCTAATGCCATGGAAGAACAGTACTGGGATTGCTTGGAGCATTTTCTAAAGACACTTCTGGATCAAATCAAATATGTGTTCAGCTCTTTCCCCGTTCTTCTCAAATCTTCTGAATTTCTCCCAACCATTACTTTCCTTTCCTGCTTCTACATCTTGCTCTGAAAAGTGTCACAATCTGCAATAGCACACTCAACTCCTACTTGGCAGCTCTGCAGGAAGACAACATCCATTCTCCCCTGCTCTTGGTCAGCCCAGAAAAACAGGCCTGTTCTCTCCCTTTATAGTTTGCAGTGTAAAATACCCTTTTTATGGATACCTGCTATAGCCTGAGTTCTAGTGCTGACCAGACTGCCTGATCCCACAGGGGGATGGCAGGTTCCCTTGAAACAGTGCCTGGCAGTCAGATGCTCTGCTCACCACCTAGCAGTGGTCCTAAAGGAAGGGCAGCCTCTGGTCACCATGAAATGGTGCTGACACACCCAGTTCAAGTTTCATAGGGACCCCTGACTGCCTGCTAACACTCTACTGGGGAGAGGAATGGGGCAGGGCAGGGAAAGGCAACCTCTGCAGCATTCTGCCATTCTGGGGAGCTTGGATTTGCTTAATTGACAGGCTCAGCAAGGGCAGTCAGAGGTGGCCAAGCTCAGTTAACAGCCACTTGCTCACACCCAGGCTGCTATTCCTTGCTCCTGGAGTCTTCAAAGTCTTACCTTTGACAAACCTGAAGCTTTCAACAAACCTTAAGTCTCCACTTTACTGCTGGCCTTATCTCAATGCATGAGATAAGAGAAGCTGAGGCAGAGAGAAAAACCTCAGAAGGAGTCCCCAGGAGAACCACACTTAAAAACTCAGAGATCCTTCAAAAAGACCATCAGGTCCTCTTTCCCTCTAGTGCTGGAATACTGCCAATATTCAGAGTTCTGGTGTTTCAGATGACTAGTCACTTTGTGCCTAGTCACAAGTGGACGAGTCACATTGTGCCTCTCTTTGGAAGAAGAGCTGAAGAAGAGCTGAGACATCTCCTCCTCCATGTTTGTAAGAAGCCCGAGATAAACAAACACAATTCATAATTTTTAAAAAGACAATATGTTTCTCAGAAAAGCTCCTAGCATTCCTGTTCTGAGTTTTCATATTTTAACCTCTCTCCTTGTAATTCCACCATAAAGCCTAGAGAAGAGAAGGCTCTAGGGAGAACTTATTACAGCCTTTCAGCACTTCAAGGACATCAAAGGAAGATGGGGACAAACCTTTTAGCAGGATCTGTTTCAATAGGACAAAAAGAAGTGGTTTTAACCCTTTTAGTTTAGGGTAAATTTATGCTTGACATAAGAAAGCAGTTCTTTACAGTAAGGGCACTAGCACAGGTTGCCCAGAGAAGCTGTGGCTGCCCCATCCCTGGAAGTGTCCCAGGCCAGGTTGGACGGGGCTTGGAGCAACCTGGGATAGTGGAAGGTTTCCCTGCCCATGGCAGAGGGTTGAAATGAAAGGATCTTTAACTTCCTTTCCAACCCAATTCATGCTGTGATTCTATGATAAAGTTTAGTGGTCCATAGAAGACTTCAGCAAGACCAGAAAACTCAGGATCTACATCTTTTCTGTGTGCACACACGGACATCAAAACCTGCAGGCAAAACCCCCATATGGCCAGAAGTAAAGGAATAAAATTAAATGTTTCTTGGGCCTTCTTCAATATAACACCAAGAGTCCACAAAGAAACACAATCCAATTTGTTTTCTCTGGGAGCTGGCCACCTTTAACAGAGAAGTCATTGCTATAGAACACCTGCCCTGTCTCCAGTTTTCATAAGTAGCACATAGAGCATCAGTGACCTCAGCAGCTGCACATGTTACAATAAAGTCAGAAGTCTGCCCAAAACAACTCTGAGCCCTTTGGTCAACATTGGCCATGAACGCACACATGGTAACATCCAAGCAAGGGAAAAAACACAAGGTTTGGGGCTCCTGAGAAGACTCCATCAGATGGTCTCTGCTCAGAAAACACTGGTGTACGTGCAATTTATCATAAAAAAATATAAAGACGCAAAGACTGCTCTTCTCAGTCCTGGGGGTTAGTCTGTTTCCCTGCAACACAACCAACTCCAAAGTGGGGAACAAGCCCTGTCCACCTCTGGAGCTCCTGTGTTCATCATCAGTTCTAGATGAGAACAACAACAACCTGCTCCAGACTGTAATACTCTTTGTAGGTAATTATAGAACACAAAAGGGACTAAATTCAAAGCAGGTTTTCAACTGGGGGGATCCAAAACTGCTGACTGAGGAGCAGAACAAAGCCAGATGGCATGTGCTGGAATTGCTGGGGATTATGCCGTGTAAAGCAATAGGAAATGAGCAGGGAAAAAGGCCTGGTTTGGTCCCATGGCTCCTCTCTTGCCAAATGAACATATTGGGACAACCGTGAAACAATCAGTTTATGGGTTTTATTCCCCTCCACCCCAGACTGAACTTAAATATTTGTACAAGCCCAGGAATAATTTTTATCTAATGTTTTCCTTGGGGTTTACTAGCTGTTTAGAGCGTTCAAGTTAAAAAGCATTCCCTCAAACTCTTGCCACAAAGTGAGCTGAAACTATGATACTAATTAAAACCACACTTTCGGTATCAAGAAGACATGCTATTATTTTCTTTTTTTGCCCATGAGAAGCTGTTAATATGGGCAACACGTCTGGAACATTTTCTTTCCAAATGCCACAGCCTGTACCCCCTCCGGCTCAGGTCGGCTGCTTTGTGAACTTGTCAGGAGGCTGGAGTGGGAAGGCTGATATTTACAAGAATAGATTTTTATTTTTTTTTTGCAACAAATCATTTGCCAACCTAACGCTATGAAAAGCATGTCAAGGGGAAAAAAAACCCCAAACAGGTTCATCCAGTGTGAAAGGTGACAAACTAAAGAGAAGTGACTAAAATAATTTGGCACCTAATGGGCCAAATCAAGGGATGAGTCTTAAATACATATTATATACAAATATATTTTGAAAAACAGACACTGACTTTCATCTGGGCACTCAGCACAGAGCAAGGAAGGCTGTGGGCTGCACTGGGTGCCACTGCTGATCCACCCGGGGGAAGGTCTACTAAAGAAAAAGATTAAGATTTTGTGCTCATTTTACCCATCTAATTTGAGTGCTTCTAAGGTCTCATGACTGTGGTATCAGCATCTCATAAACATTAAAAAAATTATCCTCATAACATTTCAGGGAAAAATACTATCATTTTTAAAGGATGGAAAAGTAAGGAACAAAAAAAATCAAAGCCAGGTTTGTGTCCAATGCAACCTTTGAAAGCATTCAATCCATATCACGAAAGGTCTAAATCCAGTTAAAACAATTAATTCCCCAGTTCAAGACCAAACAACAGTGTCTCAGGCTGAGTGGTAATCACACCACACAAGTGCAGGAGGTGGAGAGATCTGGCTGCTTTGGTCCAGTCCTCCCAGAGCACTGATTTCCAAACCTCTCCCATTCCAAGCAGTGCCCTCGATGCCTCGACAGGCAGCTCCAAAGCAGGTCAGGCACACAGCCACGGCTGGTGGAAACAACCTGGGCTTAGCCTGGGCAGAGCATCCACACTGCTCCCGAGGAAAACACAAGTGGGAGGAGAGAGGGATCTGCTGGGGAAGGCAGTGTCCCGCAGGTGTTACTCCCGAGACCGCAAATGAGAATAATTTTTCAGCAGTTATTTGGTTTCTGGTTTCTCTTTGGGAGTGTGGCTTTTGCTGCCTTGACTCAAAACAAAACTCAGCTCCTCTTTTCCACAGCCACAAAGATGCTAGATTTGAATATCTAGTGGTGCAAAGTGTGGGCAGCAGCGTTTTGAAGGCTGGGATATTTTAATTTAGATTTATTTTTCAGTGCTAATTTAGCTTTCCACGAGCCCCTGCCTGGTAGGCAAGCCTCCAGTTTTGCCAACAATGCAGAAGAACTGCCTAAGTAACACAAAAAATATGACTTCAGCAAAGAAGTTAAGCTGGATGGGTAAACATGCTGTAATTTGTTACCTGCTTCCACTGGGGGGGATCCAAAGTAATAAAACATTTCTGTAACACTGAACCATGAAGTCTAGCCCCAGATTCCAGTATAAACTCTGCCATACCATCCCCTGGCTCACCACTGACAGGAAGGAGCCCTAGGTTGCCTACACACCCTCAGTAGGAACCCCCAGCACAGTGCTCCACTTGCCCTTCTATTTTGAATTTCCCTCCAAAATAAAATTTGGGGGGAAATTTATATTTGCATTTCCCCCCAAAAAAAGATCAAGGAAGGAAGTTCCTGTGGAGGTGGCCATGGCACTTGGATGCTGCCATCTCATGTCAGCTGAACACAACTGTGAGGCACGAACCTGTCCCCCTGATGGATCACTGGAGATCCCAGGCTGGCTGCAGGGCTGTTTTACAGATGCTGGGGAGGCCTGGGGAGGCATGGGCAGACTCACAAACCCCACAGCCCCTCCCTCCTGCTTCTCATTTGAGGCTGACAGGCAAAGCTCAAACACATCATTACAGCCTTGAGGAGGCTGCTAAAGGTAACACTCAGGTTACAAATGAATTAATAGGAAACACTTACCTTCCCCACTAGCTTGCCTTTCCTGTTCATGCAAAGGTAGAAATCTGTCTCCTTCCCTTTGATCCGGACTTGACTGCCAAAAGTGTCTGTTTCCACTAGAAGCTGGGCTTGTAAAGGAAGAAGAAAAAAAAGCATTTACCAATGTGGTCCCATTAAGTCACAGGGTGCAAAGCTCACCCCATTGCCTTCAGCTGAACCACCCCGGGATGCTTCACGCAGGAACAGGAACAACCCAAGGGACCACCCAGAGGCTGAGCTCATGGCTTAGTCACAGGTGCAAAAATGACAAATCTCCACTAAATCCCATGTGGATGCTCTGGGTTTAATGCTGGTTTAGCACAGAGCAGGCACATACATGTGTGTGCTCCCTCTGTCCTCACTAACCCCACCACCCCATCAGCAATATTAGCTCAATAGTAATAGAATGACTTAGGTTGGAAAACACCTTTAAGATCGTTGAGTCCAACTGTTCCCTCAGCACGGTCACAGTCATCTCTAAATCATGTCCCCGACTGTTGTGTCTATACATCTTTTAAACACCTCCAGGGGTGGTGACTCCAATGCTCTCTTTCACAATGTAGAAGAGTTCTTGGAGGGTAAGAACATGGATTTTATTCTCATGAAGTGAAAGATTAGCATGACAGGAAAGAAAATCCTTTCTCCACAGGCAGCAGCCCTCAAACACTGCACAGAAGCAATCTCCTGAAGAACCCCACAACACTTAGCAGGGGAGAAATTTGGCACTGCTTGTTCTGTCTGATGCACACCCACTCTGCAGATGTCCTACCTCGATGTCTAGCTGTGCTTCCAGGAGGTCACAAACTGCCTCCTGGCAGTTCAGGTCTAGGTTCCAGCTCTAGCTGGAAGGAATATGGCCAATCTCACACATTTACTGATGCCAGAGCTGGTTTGCAGCATGACTAGGAGCCATGGTAGAGGACAGATTTCTGCTGCTTCTTCCTAAAGCACCTGCTCTGACACAGCTGTACCTGCAGAAGGGGCTGAGCTGCCACCTAGATGAGCAGCATGCCATCAGCATCTCGAAAACCACACATTCAAATTCAGCCTCTTATTCCAGCTTTATTCTAAACACAAATTCCAGTCATGCTCAGGATTCAGATTCCAGGAATTTCCCCGGAGAGGCAGGAATAGGCAGACTGGCCATTTTGGTTCAGATCCATCTCCGATATGGAGGGGGAAAAGGGAGACATGGTTGAAACACAATGCAAGAATGTGTAAGTGTCAGCAAGTGCAACTCCACAGCCCTGCTCTGGAAATACTCACACTTGTAAGACCCAAGCTTACCATAGAAACACAGCTTTTGCCAAACTCTGGAGAATGTTTGATCTGTGCTGCAAAAAGTCACATTCTTTTTGGCATTCATATTTCAAGTTTAAAGCCCTCTAAGAGCACATACGTTCATTGTAAGGATTTTCCATGGGGATAGAAATGGCAGTTTGTTTCATTTAAACACATTAATATTTTTCCCACTTGTAAAGTCAGCTTTTGGCTTCTGTAGCAATGCAAATTTCACAAACCTTTAACTCATACGGGCCCTAAATGGAATTTTCCCTTTGCGGCTCAGTCACATCTACAAATTCAGGAAGAAAGTTTCCAGTTACTAGCTGCTTACATTTATTTAGATATATTTGCTAAACCTGTTATCACAGGGGATATTCAAATTATAACTTCTTTCTGACAGCAAGTGGGGTATTGTCTGTATTACAGCAGAGTATTCCTTGCAAACATGCACAAATACAGGTATGTAACTAAGTTTTTCAGAACCCCATCACAGGTTTGTGTATCTGTGATGGACAGCAGCTTGGAAACAACAACTGGGTGCTGCACACTTTCTTCCCACACCTGCCAAGGCGAGATCAAATCTGTAACCACTTCTGTGATGAAGGGCCACATGAGCCAGAAATAACCCATTGTAGCAAGGATATCAAAGTGAGCTGAGCAAGGATGGGGAAGACAGCACAAGGCCAAAGACAGATCTTCAAGAGGAGGTTAACCAACATGGTATGAACCCAGGGAATGCCCACTGCTCCAAGAAGTTCAGGGAGATTGCTCAGATCCAAAGCAGCCTTAATAGAATGGAACAGCAAAGGTATGACTATCTAACTTTAAAGAGGTGACTTTGAAAGGGTTTCCCTCACCTGAGCAGAGGGCTTATGGTCAACCTCAGAGAGGGAGAGTAGCAGCCAGTACATGAGCAAAGGTTATGCAATCAGCAAAGGTTGGTCCAAGAACCACGGCCAACACCAAGGAGCACCAAGGAATTGCCCATAGACCTACAGTTTGAAAATCACTCAGGCACACAAACAGACGTGGGGCCACCCACCAAAGAGGTCAAGCAAGGGCTCCACACGGGCAAGAACAGGATGCCACAAGTTCCCTTCTAAGCTGCAAGGCATCCCGGTCCGTTCCAGCCTCAGTAATACAACTAAAGCTGCTGAGAAAAACACTGAACATCAGACACCAGCTTTGGCCGGCAAAAGCAGGAGATAATACTGACAAAACACTCCAACACGAGCGCCGCGAGCTGCAGTCCCAATGGACAGGCAGCAACTCACACCTCTCTGACACAGGTGCCCAGGCCAGCCCGTGCTCAGATGGACAAACACGGGGCACACTGGCTCACATTCCCCACCCCCTCACTCTGCAGCCAGTATGAGTAATATCCAAGCTGATTTTAATTTGAAAAATATCACCTTAAAAAGATGCCGGTTCCCTGCTGTGAAAATTAAAACCATCTGGATGGAGTGATTTCAAATAATTAATCTAGGTCTCCTTTGGCACCGCTACTAATTAAAATATGATACCTTCCTCCCCCCTTTTAAATAAAAAATTTAAATAAAGTTTAAAGATCTAATAAAATAATGTCATAATTTAGAACTAAATGGAAGTCACCTTTCCTGCAGGCAGCAAAGGTTACAGTGGTGCTGAGATTTCTCCCACGCTAGTGCCACAGCCCAGACCAAGTCACAGCAGGTCAGCAGCATCCAGTGAGACGTGCATTCCAGTAAACACCCCAGCACCCGCAGCCCAGCACCCTGAGGGGCCGGCGACCTCCAGAGATCATCCTGCACTCAGTGCGTGACAGTGGGGAGCAGAGGGAAGGAGGTTCAGCAGATCATGCCCAATGCCCACTGTGACCTGAGCTGCCTCAGTATAGGCCAAGGCCACCCAGAGGCACCCAATTCTGAAAAACCTGAGTCTTAAGATGTTGGAAACATCTTGTTTCTAGGGATCCCTGACTCCCTTTCCTACCAGGGAGATCAGTGCAGCTTTAGGGTAGGTTATGACCCAGTTGGCTTCCAGTCTGCAGCACCCCAACAGCTTCTTTGTACAACAGGCATCTCCCTAAATCCTCTGGGGAGCACGGACAGGAACCTTGAAGAACACATCTAAAATCAGCTGGAATGAATCCCAGCCCTGGATGCTGCAACACGAGTTCTGGGAGGATGGAGGCTGACGCAGCACAAGGGGCTGCTGGCGTCTCCCACTCCGGGCACTTGCAGCAGGAGGAAAGCTCAGTCACCACCAACGTATTTTATTTTATGCTAACTAAAACTTGACTTGGCTTCTGTCTTATCTCCAAGATAAAGATGCCATGGCCACTGTGAAAGAGTCAGGGAAAATCCAAGAGAATTTCCATGGAGAGCTCAGGTAAAATGAGTCCCAACATGCTGGATCTCCACAGCATTCTGCTGCTCAGCACACCTGACTTCCAGCTCCATCTATCCCTGGATACACCATACAGAGATTACAATCTTTATTTTCAAAGGCCCTGTATTCTAATCTACAGATCAGGTGTTATTGTTTAAATTCTTTGACAGCTAGATATTCTGATATATTTTCTGAGGAGGGATGGGGGGGTGTTGGTAAAAGCAAAAGAGAAAAGAAATCTTTGGAAGGTGAGACCTCCTGCTATATGTTTTTGCCTTATTGGCCCATTTAACCTAAACCTTCCTGAAAACTCCCACTGGAAGAGACTGGAATTCCTCACAAGTCTAGGTGAAAAGGATTACATATATATATGTTGAAAAGCTATCTTCCAGCTAAGAAAACATGAAGTCAGGGAGATATGTGAAGGTGGCAGAAAATATGCCAAATTATCTTTCAAATATTTCCTGGGAGTGGGAGGACAGAAGCCAGAAAAGCACAGGGAAAGAGAGGAGAAAGAGGGCACCTGAGAAGTGTAAGGTTTACATTTAACTATCACAAAATCCTCAGTTTCAGATAAATAAAGAGATAAAAGGGAAAATGCAAGGATGGTGCAGAAGGACTGGACACTGAGTCTATCCATTGCTGCCTTTTTTTTTCAGGTAAAAATCCTGCAAAAGGAGCCAGAGAAAGAAGGAACTACAGTCTCCTTACACTGCCCACAGGCACCTCAAAGCAGGTCAGCTAAAACAGATTTCCTGGGGAAAAGGCTCTCAGAAGGGATCAGGATTTCATTGCTTTTGCTGCATTTCTTTTTCTGAATCAAAGTCAGAGGAAACCATTCTCAGACTTGAAACAATGTATGGATGCACCAATGCTGGGAGGACAGCAAACCATGTTTCCATAGTTCATACTGCACACGATTGCACCTGATGGGAGAGTAAAATCCACTCTCTGGTAAGACTGAATCTTTTTGTGTGACTGCCAGCACAGGCAAGGGATGCTTAAAATAGTTGAAACCTGTTCAAACACTGCCTACCCCCTACCAAAACCACGTGAATCCCTTACATGACCACAACATAGGAGAGAACGACCCTGTCTCCACATTAATTATGTAATGATGAGGGAATAACGCCAAAATTAGGTAAAGTCTGGAGTATAATGAAGCCTGCAGGCTATGGACCAATGAGAGAATCAAAGCTACATCTCTAAGTTTTGTTTGCACACTTGCATAGTCCTACAAACTGTACCATATTTAATAATCTACAGAATCCAAGTCCTTTCTCAAATATTCAGGTGCAAATCAGGACTAACCACCCCAATCAATGGGGCTGGTGCTCAGGAGGGCAAGAGCTCTGACCCACATACCACTGCAATGAGCTCATCGAGTCTGTCTTGAGCAAGCAGAGCATATGTATGTCAAATTATTAAAAGGGATGTTCGTGGGGAGGAGGAGTGAGAGCAACTCCAGAAATTTTGTTTTTTAAGCCACTGGTTTGCACAAGCCAGGGAAGTGCTCAGTGTCAGCACAGAGTCTGCCAGAGGAGCAGAACTTCCAGTCCTGACCCAGGCTTTTAAAAATGCTGTAACTCTAAACGAGGTTTCCTTTTAAACACTGGCTCTTTCACTCTGTCAGCACCCTAACTTTTGCAGTGAGGGACAAAGACAATTTGGAGAGGGTGGTGTGTGTGATGCCACTCAGAGCATCAACACATACACCAACTGCCAAGTCTCCGTGGCACATCTTCCTGCCCCATCACGGAGTGGGAAGGGAAGCAGGACCGAGGGCTGTGTATGAACAAAGGACAGACTGCAGAGACAAGCTGCCACCCACAGAACAGCCTCGGTAGCTCTCAGGAACTAGACAGGTTAAATATTTGCATGGGAGACATCAGAAGAAAATCTATAATGCAGCAAAGACCTCAAAGGCACTTACACTGCAGCAGCCTGATCCTGTAAATACTTCCACACAAAGGACTTCACACACATCGGAAGTCCCTCGAGTGCTGATAAAGACATGGCTTCAGGGTCCCACCTCTGCCACTGCCTGCAGGGTCAGGCACACCGGGAGCACAGCTTTGGACATGGCTCTGGTGGAAGCTTCTGCCTCCTCAGGGCTGTCTGCTCACCCTACCCACCTTCCACCGCCCCAGGGGTGATGGAGAGAGGGGCAGGATCACAAGGGCTAACACTCCTCTTCCTGGGAACACCTTCTGAGACACCTTCCCCTTGGTTTCACCTTTGCAAGAGCTGACAAGAGCTTCAGCCTCTGGGAGATGATTTCAGGTGCCTCCATCCCCAACCAACCACCCAACACCAAGAAGGGTCCTGTCCCACCTGCAGTGTACTGAGCTGGCACTCCTTGGGCATGTCTGCAGGACACAGGGCCAAGACATGCAGAAATCCCTGCTGCTGCCAAGCACAGGGTTAGGCTGAGTGCCCAGCCCAGGACAGATGTGCAGCATGACACACTGTCCTGCAGTTAACCCCACAGAGCCTGAGATGTTTGGGTCTTAAGATATCACTTGTACACTAGTGAAACCTCCACTGTTTAAGCCATTCATACAAATATAGAATCACAGAATGGTTTGGGTTGGAAAGGACTTTCAAGCTCAGCTAGTTCCAACACCCCTGCCATGTGCAGGGACACCTTCCACTACGCCACATTGCTCAGTGTGCCGTCCAGCCTGGCCTTGACCATCACAGAGTTCTTACCTGTGGGGATGCTCACCTATAAACCTCACCTACCAGCTCAGCAGTGGCTGACAAAACGTGCCCAAGGAACAATGCTGAGCTGCTGGAGTTTCTCAAGCATCTCAGGGACTATCTCAGGGAGATCCTGCCTCCTCACCCTGTAGGATGTGCTGTCTATGTCAGAATGGTGCTATCAAGGTAAAAAGGAGATTCTAAAATCAAGAAGTCCTCTCTTCTAAACTGCCCAGGCTCCTATAAATGATAAAGTTTCCAGACACAGTCTGTACAAACTCACCCCTTCATCACATCTTCAGAGAAGCTTAAATGCAAATGCACTAATCTGAGTCTTTTATTAGTCCATACATAAGACAATTGTTTGATAGTTTAGCTAATGTAAGACCAGAATAAATACCAAGGTTGGTCAAGATTTTTGTCCAACTTAAATAAAACTTTAATTAATCTCTGAATCTGTGATTCTGCAACAAAAAAACAAAACAACAAAAGCCAAAAAGCACCTGAGTTACAAGAACCATATGATTGGCCCAAGCCTGCCCATTGGTCAACGTTTACCCACACAAAAAATGGGTGTAAAATCCTGTCATTCTGACACTGAGCCGTTTGCATCCATTTGTAAATCTAAGAAAACAGAATTAAGCAGTGGGAAATCAGACTTGGCTTCTTGCAGATGTTTTATAGATAATTCACCATCAGAGACATTAAAAATATTTTGGCAGTTGCTTCAGTGATGGTGAATAAGCTTATTTAGACAAGATTCAGTAAAAGTGGAGGCGGATAGGTTGTGCTTTAAAAGCGCCTGGGCAGGAATGGCCAAATGAACCAATTCTGCCTCGACTTTGCCACCTGCAAACTCTCCATGACTAAGAAGTAAGTCTGGAAAGAGAAACGTTCAAAATGTTAGCACAGAAATTCCTCTATCTCACCAGGGTGTCTTGCTGCCTCCAAACACAGCTCAAGTGGACAGTATTTCTACAGAGGCAGGAAAACTGCTTGACAAGCTGCCAGACTGAGTCTGGAATTAGTGAAGGATGAGCCTCGAAAAAGTTCAGAAGCTCTGTTATGCTTGAAAAAGCACCTAAAATGAAAAATAAAGGGCCAAACCCTGATGTTCTTGATCATACTCATTTGAATAAACTCCCAACAGGCAACAACCTCAGAACCTGGCCCTGAGCACTTTGTTGAAACACATCCAAAGCACTGGAGTCTCTTGGGTCTGGAAAGAGCATGAACCCTTCCCGTCCCCACAGAGGGTTAGAATTACCACAAGAACAAACCCTGATGAAGTTATTTTGACTCTCTTGTTCCCAGTCTCAGCTGAACCCAATAAAAACACTGATGTACACAAAAATAACAATAAAGAGAGAATGACAACTACGGGAACCCTATGTACTTTTGTTTCTCCAAAGCAGCTTTACTTGTGGCCAGGAGCAGAGCACAGAGCACTTGTACTCTGCAGCCCTCCTCGGGCAAGCTGAGGGCTGGCTGCTTGTGCCCAGCAATGAAAGAGGTGTGATGTTAGCACCACCATATCCTCTTACCAAGGAGTCCCAAACACATAAATCTCTGCTGTATGCAAACACTGGGATGGTTTTCACATTCCAAAGGTTAGTCCATCCAGGTTCCACTGTTGTATTTGTGAGGGCTCCAAAATGGAGAGAAATGCATAAAGCATTTGTAGTGTTAGTTGAATTAAGATTATCAGATGTGCCTGATCCACACAAAGCTGTTGAGTTCTACAGAGAAGGGTTCTTATTCTGTGCCAGCAAAAGCTAAAATTAGGATAACTAATTTTATGAATCAGAACAAAAGCGTCCTCATACATTTTCTCAAAGGGGCACATTGTAACCTTCCCTTCTTTCAGCAAGCAAAAAACATGCTGAAAATAAAGTTGCAGGATGCTCCAGTGTTTTCAATGGGATTCTTGTGTCTCTGGAACCCAAAGGAGCAGAGGCAGCAGCACAACCTACGAGAAGAAAATGTTCTGGCACATGGGGAAAATTCCTTTGTGTTTTAAGATTTTAAGCAGGGTGTGCTCTTAGAAATGGTCACAAACACAATTTCAAAGACATCTGACTTCTTAATGCTTGTGCTGCTGAACCTCCCTTTTGTCAAATGAAAGACAACATATCATTACATGAAGCATAGAAATTCATCACTGAGAGTATAACTACTTTTGGGTAAGGTTTAAAAGAGTTGGACAAAAACTGATCGTCTACAGCAGGTGGGGACACATCTGGAACCAGCTGCACCTCAGAGTCCCTCAGGTGAAGGACCTTGGAGGAGGGTGCTCTGCATCAGTTCTTTTGAAAAGGTCTCTCACTACAGACATAGCACAATTCTTGTAACTACTCTCAGAGCAGCAGCAACAGAAATAATGCAACAACCAACAAAAATCAGGTATCACATTAACTCTCCCTTT
The DNA here is from genome assembly GCA_013399895.1 of Serilophus lunatus. Taxonomy (NCBI): domain Eukaryota; kingdom Metazoa; phylum Chordata; class Aves; order Passeriformes; family Eurylaimidae; genus Serilophus; species Serilophus lunatus. The sequence goes on from VXBA01002755.1 coordinate 46,488, forward strand.
AGCACCTTCAGTTTCACATAATTATTTTTGGAAACACATTTATCACATGACTTCTCTTAAACTGTTACCCCTAGTCTTCAGCATATGTAAGACTATTTACTTGCCTTTTACTGCATTTTAATTGCATGAGATGTTTTATAAGTCTTTTTTTTTCTTTCCTGGAGTCATTTGGGACAAAAGGCATCTGGCACTGGGTATTTAAATAAGACCTGTCAGAACTGTAAAATTAGTTTTACATTTTAATAAAGGTACTTTAAAAATCTCAAATATAATTCTGCATTCAAACCATACGTGTTTGGATTAAGAAAAGCAGATCCCATGTTAAATCTTAATATAAAAAGTAAATCAAGTACAGAACTAAGCCAGTCCTCATCCGTGGCATTATAAAAAATAGCAGCAAAGAAAAGAGGCAATATCTCCAATAGTTTATTTTTGAGGTATTCTGATTTTAAAGAATCTGAACTGAGAGCATAACATCTGTATTACATTATATTATTTCTTATTTATCTCAGTTTATCTAGAGGCTTAGCTTACCTTTAAAGCTCAAACTCAGCACCATGTTTCCATCCAAAATCTTCTCAGTTCCTTCTCTCCTCACTGCACTGGAGCATCCTTCCCTCCTCTCCCCACCCTGAAGGGGGTGACCCTGTGGATCTGCTTGGGGAATGATCCTTGGAGATGGCAGATGCCCTGGCAGGGTACACCGCTGCTGTGGATGTCCAGCCCACACCCATCCAAACACAGATGAACAGAGCTTGTTTAGCCTGGAGGGCACTTTGACCAGCTCTCTAATCAGCACATAGCTCACTACAAAAATCTTTAGACATACAGACAAAGGACAAAACTCACAGCATAAAGCCTCCTTCCAACACTTGCCACCTCATACCAGCAAGCACATCCCTCCTCCCTCCCAGAACACCTTCTTACTCTCCTCTTTTTATCTCCTTCCACAAAATTTGGAATGGACAGGAGAAGGGAATTCCCTGCCACTATTTCTACATAGCAGACCTGAACTATTTGCAGGCACTCCTGTGTGCCCAGCCTGAGAAGCAGGGGCTGCCCCTCACCTTTATCACAGGAGGACAAAGCCACCTTAGAACTCTGCCAAGGCAACCAAGTCACCCCACGCTTAGCGCCACCACCTGAGCTCAGCAAACACTGCTGTGACCCAGAGCTAAGCATGGAGGAGCCCAAGGACACACCACAGAGCCTGTGGGGCAAGAGACAGCCCTTGGCCAACAACACCTGCCCCAAGGGCTCTACAGCCTGGTGCACAGCTGCAGACTGACCTATGCCAGCAGAGAGCCTCTTCTGCATTCAGGACCCCAAAGGACCAAAAGAACCAGCTAATGTGAGCTAAGGAGCTTCTGTGCAAGCTCCTGGTGGGGAGCTGGCTGATCTTTAGCATACCTTCCAAACCAAACCCCTGTGTGATTCTATGAAAGCACGTGGCTGTCCAGGTGCCCACCAGGCCTGGCCCTCCTCCGAGGGCACAATGCGGACGAGGAGAGTGGGAAGGGGAGGATGGCAGAGGCAGGAGGGCTCGGGGGCAGCCCCCCCAGCCCCGGCCGTGCCACCCCCGCCCCGCTGCCCAGCCTGGTAGGGCACCTCCGGTGTGAGGAGTTAACGCTCATCCCCCAACAAGCACGATGAAAAAGAGACAAAAAAGCAGGATGCTGGTGAATGCCAGCAGTGGGTGGCCCAGCCCCGGCCGGGACACAAGAGGCACAGCCAAGTGTGTCTGGGGCGGACAATGATGCGGCCGGAGGGGCGAGAGCGGCCGCTCCCGGGACACGCACCAACAAACCCGCGAGGCCTCTCCTCGCTCCCATCTCCTCGCCCGCCTCGGGTTCGGATTTTTCCTCCCTGCTGCGACATTTGCAGCCCTGAAAATAAGCAGGTCGAACATCCTGCAATGGTGTATTTTGTGCTTCCCCTCGGGTTTCCACGGCTCGCCCGCTTTCCCCCCTGGGCTGGGAGCGCAGCCGCGTCCCGGGCAGGGCTGACCCTCGGCCGGGGTGGGCGAGTGGCTCACGTTAAGTGCTGCTAATGCGTTTTGCATTTGTGCTCGGGGGCAGGAAATCTCAACTTCCAGTGCCAAGGGGTTAATTATAATTTATATAGCAAGATCTCAGGCTGTGGGGTTTTTTTTTTCTCCAGCTAATTAAGAGGCGCAATTACCTTTGAGAATCAAAGGGATATTCTGGTCCCTAGCTCTGAGAAACAGATTACAGGCACTTAAAACACAAGGACATCGTTGCTTTTCCACATGCTTTTAGTTTTTGATGTTGATCGTTAACAAGAAACTGTCATATTCCTGATCCATCATCACAATGTTTGGCTGACCACCTTAAGGAAGCCACTGCTATGGGGTAACAGAGCATTGCCGCTCTCTGGGATTACCTACACTTGGAACAACATGCTCAGCTGATACATCACCTCCTGCTTGGGGCTTTGGCAAAACGTTCTGCTTATTATTTAACAAAGCTTCATGATAACCCTGAGGTGGGTAATACCTAAACACTCCAGTATGCTCAGACCACAAGTCCAGGCCTACTTACTCCCAAGCAAGCAACAGGTTGATGAATATTATTGCATTAATTCAATAATAATGATTGTACTGCTTAGTAATTACTAAGTGATAACTATTTATTAATAAAATAGTTACAATAATTATTGTATTAATTCAGTAATAAATATTACTACATCATCCCAGACCACATGGCAGCCCCTCTGGATTGTCCTGTCCTACCCAATGGCCCAGTGCAAACAAGGAGACACCACCTGCCACCCAAGCCTTGGGACACGTGGCCAAGGGACAACAAGCAGCAGTGATACCCAGGAGAGACGTGAGCACCCAGTGTGGCTGGGAAGGCCAGCAGCAGCACCCGGGGAACACACCTCCAGCAGTTCCAGCCATGAGGAGGTGCAGGGCCAACACTGCTGGGCAGCACTACGTAGCTTTAGGCAGTACTGAGCAGATTCACACCCTGCCTGGGGCTAGGGGATCACTGGGAGGAAGTACATCCCTTCCCACAAGCTCCCTCCATCAGCTCCTTGCCTTCATGTTTGTGCAGAGGCTTAACACTTACAGCTCTCTCTCACCACATCTGGAGGTGATTGCTGAGCCATTTGCAAAGGGTTAATGTAATTA